>JBBPBX010004864.1:44249-63897 GCA_038048925.1 Garcialebias charrua
AAAGGTCATCAGAGACTCTACTTCCTCAGACGGCTGAGACGAGCTGGTCTGAGCAGCCCAGTCCTCACCTCCTTCTACAGGTGTGCAGTGGAGAGCATCCTGTGCTCCAGCATCAACGTGTGGCATGGAGGCTGCACAGTTGAAGAGAGGAAAGCTCTGCAGAGAGTGGTGAAGGCTGCACAGAAGTCTGTTGGAGTCAGTCTCCCCACAATCACAGACATTTATACCTCCAGATGCAGGAAAAGAGCCACCTGCATCATGAAAGACCTCACTCATCCAGCACACTCACTCTTTGCCCCACTCCCCTCAGGACGGAGGTTGAGGAGCATCAAGTGTAGAACCACTAGACTGAGGAACAGCTTCTACCCTGAGGCTGTTAGACTCATGAATAAATAAAAATAAAATAAAAAATAAACACTGCAAAATATCACATCATACTGATGCTGATCTGTTTTCTTGTTGCTGTGTTCATCTGTGTTCATCTGTGACCATCTGCTCATACAAACTCATGTTCGTGCTGCTGTTTATTCCCACTATATTAGGCTTAGTGTATTACTAGTTGATGTTTTTCTTAGTTAGTTCTAGATGTTATTACTGTTTTTCTCTTTCATTTGTTGTTGGATGTAACTGGGACCTCGTGTACATAATCTCGTTTTCATCACATGTACCACATGCGGTGCAAATGACAATAAAGACTCTCTGACTCTCTCTGACTCTGATATATATATTAGGGGTATAACGGTAAACTAAAATCACATTTCGGTTCGGTTCAGTTTCAAGGAGGGCTCAGTTCTGTTAATTTTCGGTACAAAAAATGACAAAATAAAGACTTACAAAATGTTTATTTTGAAAATATGCCAAGTAAACAATATGTTTGTATAAAAATAAATAAAAGTGCCCCATTTGGATGATATTTTAAATAAACTCTTTAATTTTGTTGTTACGGATCGCTGACTCAGTGGCTGTGATCATCTCCGGGAGCGGAATTCTACTTGGTGCCACTGCAGTCAGCAATCCGTAACAACAAAATTAAAGAGTTTGAAGCAGAACAACTCAGAGTCAAAGTTTCAGTCTGTCTCAGTAATGCCAAACCACCACCTTACTACATCAGTGGAGAAGAGAGGGATGCACTCACCACTCTTAGCAAGGACAAAAACATCATAATTCTCCCAGCAGACAAAGGAAGGTGCACAGTGATTTTGAACCAGAAAGACTATCATGAGAAAGTTATGTCACTCCTTAGTGACTTAACCACTTATGAACTGCTGAAAAGAGATCCAGGAAGTGGTTACAAGAAGAAGTTGATAGATTGCCTGAAATTTTTGAAGCAGGACAAGGCTATTGACAATATTCTGTACCACAGACTGTACCCAGGGGAGGCCACGCCAAGTCTGTATGGTTTACCCAAAATCCACAAACAAGTAGCCTGGCCCTCGCCATTCCTACGCAGCTCCGCTCAATTCTCATTTCCCTTCACTGCTGGGTCTGGGACTTCTCCCATAGACAAGGATTTCTCCAGTAGATTTTTGACCGGACCAATCAGAGAACAGAAGGGGCGGAGTTTTTGGCCCCTAACCCACGCCCCCACCTGTCCCAGCGCGCAGCCAGCGAGCAGCCGCATGTTCTCATTCAAAGCGATGCAAAGCGATGCAGGACTGTTTTATATGTGACACAAATGTATTAATTTCCCCTTCTTAAAGCTGCACTATGTAACTTTGTAATGCAGTCTGTAACTTTTCTAACAATATATTTTTAACATATTTCTTCACTCTGTCACTATCTACTGACAGACTGATGTTAGACAAAGTAATCTCTGAAAAAAACTATAAATGTCACATTTTTGTCATCTGTGTATGTTTCCCATACAAGACGAAATTCGTCTCTGCATTTAACCTAACCACCACTGCAACCACCACTGCAACCACCACTGCAACCACCACTGCGGTGGTGCAGTGGGCAGCCATAGAAAGCGCCCGGGGAGCTGGGGAAATAGGTGTGCACTCATAGACACCCCAAGGTGTGTAGTGGCCGGGGTTTGAACCTGGGTCCTTCGGGTCTCAAGTCGGGAGCCCTGCCTCTACACCATCTTGGCCCCTAGTCCCCTTGCTTCTCGATCAGAATTTATAAAAACACTAAAAACACAGAGTGACCCGTCCTTAACCAGCCAATAAAAACAGAGTTTGTAACAGCCAATAAAAACAGAGCTTGAATTTGAATCAGCCAATAAAAACAGAGCTTGAATTTGAATTTCAGCAGGGCTAGGGGGAGCAGAGTCATATATGACTCTGAGGGGGAGGGATCAGAATGCTTTGCCTGTTGAAAATATTTCTAAGTTCTGCACTCTACAGAAAGTTGTCAGGATTTTGCTCAGGGAGCAAGATTAAACCCAGGGGTGCAGACAAAAGCTCGTGGAGGCCAAGGAGTAGTATAAAACATAATATTTAATGATATAAATGAAACAGCTGACGATGCAGCAAAAACACTTACATGAGTGAGGACTGGAGAGACACAGGGAAGACCCAACTATGCACCGACACTGACTGAGACACATAACAGGGCTTATATACACACAGACAGGACGAGACAAATTACAAACACCTGCGAGACAGACTGGGGATGATTGACAAGAGACAGGCAGGAAAACAAACAAGGAAGGCACAATCCTCACAATCCTCACAAAAGTTACACATAGCACCTTTAATCCCTTATCTGGAGTTTTCTTTTGTTTTGTTTTGCCAAAAGTCAAGTGATTGCTCCCTCCTCCCCCCTCCTCCTCCTCCTCCTCCTCTCCCTCCGCTGATGAGGAAATGCCTCAGGTTGTCACGAGAGAATTAAACTAGGGTTTTACGTTGCTGCCCGAGTCCCTGCAGATTTTCTGGTCTTCTGGACCAGCGCTCCATGGTTTTATTTTATTTTTTAGAACGTTTTATTAACATATAAACACAGAATATGCAGCGGCAGCGAGAGGCGTGTGGAGGAGGTGCAGCAGGAGGCGGAGCTGATGATGATCTCAAGTTCACCATACCAGGGGGAGCAGCCATATATGGCTCTGAGGGGGAGGGAGCAGAATGCTTTCCCTGTTCAAAATTTTTCTAAGATCCAATGGTTTTGTTCCTCAGCAGAGGCCACGCCTCCAGCAAGAATCGGTTCTCTATGGAGAAAGTCCAGACCCTAGTACGAAGCGAAGTGAAGGACAAGGGTCTGGTTTTAATCAGGCTAACAAACAAGGTTAGCGGCCGTGTCGTAGTGGTAATGGCAGTCGTCCCCCGATCGGAAGGTTGGCGGTTCGAATCCCGGTTCCCCACACCATGTGTTGTTGTGTCCTTGGGCAAGACACTTAACCCCGAGTTGCTCCCGGTAGGACTGGAAAGCACCTTGCATGGTAGTCTGCCGCTACCGGTGTATGAATGTGTGTAGCATTCAATGTGTGTAGTGCTTTGAGATTTTCACTAATGAAAAGCGCGTTATAAATTGAATTCATTATTGTTATTATTATTAAGGTGTGCCTTTAAGACCAATTGTTAGCATGATTAACTCGGTCACTTACAATGTTTCCAAATATCTGGCATCTGTACTCATCCCTTTAGTTGGCAGCTCAGAACACCACATACAGAACACCATGGACTTTGTGGATAAGGTGAGGGATGTCATCATGGAGACTGATGAAACAATGGTCTCTTTTGATGTCACATCACTCTTTACGTGCATTCCTGTTGATGAGGCAGTAGAGGTGGTCTGTTTAAGGTTAAAATCAGACACCACTCTGAACAGCAGGACCACGCTTTCCACAGAGCAACTGTGTCAACTCTTGAAACTGTGCCTGCAGTCAACCTACTTCACATATGGGGAGCAATATTATAGGCAGAAACATGGGTGTGCTATGGGGTCTCCAGTTTCTCCTATTGTTGCCAACCTGTACATGGAGGAGGTAGAAAAGAGAGCCTTGACGTCCTTTTCAGGGAGACCACCAAGTCATTGGTTCAGGTATGTTGACGACACCTGGGTTAAAATTAAATCTCAGGAAGTCCAACATTTCACTGATCACATCAACTCTGTGGATAAATATATCAAGTTCACACGAGAAGATGTAAAAAATGGCAGGTTGGCTTTCTTGGACTGTGAGGTCTCAGTTTCTGATAGAGGAAATTTGCAAACTGAGGTGTACCGCAAACCCACCCACACAGACCAGTATTTACAGTTTGACTCCCATCACCCTCTGGAGCACAAGTTAGGAGTCATCAGGACTCTGTATCACAGAGCAGACAGCGTCCCCACTAACTCAGGAGCCAGACAGAAGGAGAAATCACACACAAAACAGGCTCTAGAGAAATGTGGATATCCTAACTGGGCCTTCCTGAAAGCAGAGAAGAAACCCAAACAGGACTCCAGCCAGCCATCAGGTGAAAAGAAGGAACCCAGACCCAGACCAGTGGTCATTCCGTATGTTGCGGGAGTTTCAGAGACATTGAGACGTTTATTTTCTAAACACAACGTCCCAGTGGCTTTTAAACCCCAAAATACATTACGGCAAAGACTGGTTCATCCCAAAGATCCAGTCCCCCGGCACAAACAGAGTAATATTGTGTATGCTGTTCAGTGTCAGGAGGGCTGTGATCAGTCTTATATCGGGGAAACTAAACAGCCACTGGCCAAAAGGATGGCCCAGCACAGAAGATCAACATCATCAGGTCAGGACTCTGCGGTCTACACTCATCTCCAGGCCAGCGGTCACTCTTTCAGGGATGAAGATGTTCACATCCTTGATAGAGAGGAACAATGGTTTGAGAGAGGAGTAAAGGAGGCCATCTTTGTGAAAAGAAACCGTCCATCATTAAACAGGGGTGGAGGCCTCCGGGTTCAACTGTCTCCCTCTTACAATGCTGTTATTGCTAGTATCACTCAGCCCTCTGTGAATAGCAAACAACCATCAGGGTGCTAACAATCCATCGTTAGGCTGATGGTCCTCCTTGATCATGTGAGCAGCTGGTTTCGGCTGTCATCAGCCAACTGGTTGATCCACTGTGAGAGGGTGCTATTTATAAGACTGAGCTGAATACAGCATCTCAGACTGAGGAAGTCTTTCGGACGAAAGACGAAACGTTTCAACACTTTTTTTTTCTTTATGTCCAGAGGACTAGACTTAGCTTTTTTAGATTTTTCAACCTGGATTATTAAGCATGCATCAGGGTACCTGATGAAGGTTGTTTAAACACTGCTGTTAGCGGTGTTTGCAACAAGCTGCTTTTCTTGCTTGTACAAGACACTTTTACATTCGGATGATGTAATTTCAAGTCCGTTAAAAAGTTAGACGGGTTCCTGCTGCAGATCCAATCTCTGTGAAACAACGTTGACACACAGCATTGGATTTGTTCACGTCTGTTAACAAGAAAGCCATAATGTTCCCAAACAGGAGACCACAACGAGATGCTAGTCTGCAAATGCTACGCGTGCTGCAAGATAATAGTGCTGTGCTGAAACACGCCCAGGAAATTTTGTTCTGCAACGCACATATTCTCCCGTTAATAACATTTAATAGGTGAAAAAATATCCGAAACGGTACGCAGGTTGACCGAACCGAGCGTGCCGTCTCGAAACAGTTCGGTACACTCACTTGTACCGTTACATGCTNATATTCTCCATTTAATACATGAAAAAATAACCAAAACGGTACGCAGGTGGACCGAACCGAGCGTGCCGTACCGAAACTGTTCGGTACACTCACTTGTACGTTACATGCTTAATATATATACACAGTATATATATATATACACTGTATATATATAATTCCTCCCTCCCCCATGCCTCTTTCCTCCTGGTGCCTGCTCTTGAACTTGAGCACTGAACATTCAGCACCATCTAACCCCTTATACCAGGCTGGGCCTGTCAAACTGACCATAACACCTTCCTGGGGTTCCAGAGCTCAGTTAAGGATTGTAGTTATTAGTGTCCATTTTAAAGAGAATAATAAAAAAACATTACTAATATCAAACACCATTTTCGATAGAAGAACTGCCGCAACGTGAACATAATTACGTATATCTGGGACTTCTCCCAGTCAAATGAAGAAAATGAAATACATATGTATATATAAGCATTAGCGTGTGTACTGTCATAGTTGACCTAATTCGTGTAGCTATCATCAAATGGTAAATGGTAAATGGAGCCTATTTATATAGCGCTTTCTAGCCCCCTGTGAGGAGCCCCAAAGCGCTTTACAATACCAACCATCCACCCATTCATACACGCATTCATACACCGGTAGCGGCAGACTGCCATGCAAGGCGCCTTTCCAGTCCTACCGGGAGCAACTCGGGGTTAAGTGTCTTGCCCAGGGACACAACGACACATGGTGTGGGGAACCGGGATTCGAACCTCCAACCTTCTGATCGGGGGACGACTGCCATTACCACTATGCCACGGCCGCCTGTTTACAACAATAGACATTACAGAATCCGCATAGCTCTTGCTAGTGTAGATTATCCATTTTACCTCTGACCAGTCAGTCATCTGAGGAATCATTTAGGAAAGCTGCAGCTTCCTTCAATGTTTTAAAGAATCTCTTCTTCCCATCGGGAAATACAATCCTCAGGGTCGCAGGATGGAGTAGAGCAAACGGGATCTCCTTGGACCGCAGCTCCTTCTTCACTTGGTTGTAATCTTTCCTCCACTTCACCAAGGTAGAACTCAGGTTTGGGAAAAACATTACCGGCTTGCCTTTGTAGATGATTGGACCCTGGTCCCTGGATAGTTGTGAGGCGATGCGAAGGCTTTTAGAGCAATCTCGAGATTTAAGCAGCCGGATCAGGATGGGTCGTGGCTTCTGGTCAGTGGGTGGTCGGGGTCCCAGAGTGCGGTAAGCTCGCTCGACGATTAGTGGCTTCGTGAAGTGTTCCAATATAAGGGTCACAGGTATCCAGTTGGTGAAGAAGCCGACAGAGTCGGTCCCCTCACTTCCCTCTCGTAGATTAATGAGACAAATATTTTTGCATCAGCTGTAGTTCTCCAGCTGGTAAACTTTTTCCTTTAGAAATTCATTTTCCGTTCTCAGCCTGGAGACGTTGGGGCCCAGTTCGGCTAGCTGGTTCTCCACCATCCTGACATGCTCCTCAGCTTCTGTGATGCGGGAACTTAGTCCATCCAGCATGGTTTTGAGTACTGAAATAGATTCACTTATGCCCCTTTTCCACCGGTCGGCACGGGTCGGATCAGATCGGCTCAGCTCGGGTCGGGTCACATCTAAGTTCTGTTTCCACAGCTTTTTTGTACCCCTTCTGTGGGCGGGGTCCAGAATCCTACTTGTCTTACCACATGGTGGCAGTAGTGTTCCCTCAAGCTATTTACTAGTAGCCACCACTAGAAGAAGAACACAATAAAGGCTTTGACAGAATGTTGTGAAAGAGATGTCATGCTATAATGAGTACCTCATGAGCTGTAATCTTTAAACCCAATTCATAATCCTACCTTGTTGCCTTCTTTAAACCCATGTATTTTCCAATTTAGTATTTTTACAATAAAGATGTATTAAAAACATATTTTATTATTTAGTTATGCACAAGGTGCTTGATAAAGTTGCAAAACCATATTTGTCTGAGCTGCTTCAACCTTCCTGCCCTCCCCGATCTCAGATCAGCTGAGCAGTTGCTGCTGACAGTCCTCAAAACTTTTTAAATCTTATTTAAAAACACACATTTATTCCTTGGCTTTTAACACGTGATCTTATCTTTTATGGCATGTTAACACACCTGCAGTAAGACTGGTATATGTATTTATTTTTGTATGCTTTTTATAGTTTTTAATTAACTTGTCTTTTATGTTATTGTACAGCACTTTGGTTGACCCTGTGGTTTTTAAAATGTGCTTTATAAATAAAGTTGATTGATTTAAAACATCACACTGTGATCTTTGAAACTGCCAGTGTCTCCCTGGCAAAGCTGCTTCTGGGCGCAGATGATGGATGGATGGATGGATGGATGGTCTGTGAACACCTTGAGGAGCTGAAGGGGTGGATGTTGATGCCTGTGTCTCCCTGGCAAAGCATGCTGCTGGGCGCAGATGATGGATGGATGGATGGATGGTCTGTGAACACCTTGAGGAGCTGAAGGGGTGGATGTTGATACCTGTGTCTCCCTGGTAAAGTTGCTGCTGGGCGCAGATGATGGATGGATGATGGATGGGTAGATGGATGGTCTGTGAACTTTAACTTTAAACTGTCCAAAGGACTTTGGCCACTTTTGACTGTTTTTGTCTGACTTCATCCTAGAACCAAATAATTTATAACGTAATAACAGTTGAGCAGATTCTAATAATCTTTATGTTATGATTCTTTAAAGGTCAAATGCAAATGGAAAGTTCTCTTAACTTCCAGTATGGATTTAAACACTATACACACTTCACATTGTAAAATAAGTTTAGGAAATTGAATGTTCGAGGACACCACTTAAGAAAATATAACGTTTAATAGGAAAAGTTTGAAGTGACAAACAGAAGTAACAAATTTCCATCTGGTGTCTCACGGCTTCCTCCAGAAGATGACACAGGTTGTTGAATTCTGGTGATTTTCTTCTGTTGACTGTAAAAGAAAAATGTGGTTAATTTAGTCCAGAAACTGTTTTTTTTTTTTTACTAACAGAATGTAATCACAGGATGTTCATGTACTGACTGTAACCCGTTGGAGTTATTTGAATTAATATTCAATGTTTTATAGACATAAATGTGTCAAGCTAGCTTCAATTATTTTCGCCATAGTACTTTGTAACACTTATCATGAAATACCTAAAAAACCACACCACTTATATTATCCAAACTAATTTAGTGTAATCACAAGATGTTCATGTACTGACTGTAACCCGTTGGAGTTATTTGAATTAATATTCAATGTTTTATAGACATAAATGTGTCAAGCTAGCTTCAATTATTTTCGCCATATTACTTTGTAACACTTATCATGAAATACCTAAAAAACCACACCACTTTTATTATCCAAACTAATTTAGTGTAACCACAAGATGTTCATGTACTGACTGTAACCCGTTGGAGTTATTTGAATTAATATTCGAATTTTTATAATTTATTTTCGTAGTGCACGCACAGGTTTGGAAGAAGTCAAAGCGAACCTACTTTAAATGCAGCAGATTTGACCACTACGTGACAATATTAAAGAGTGGTTGAGCTCAGGAGCCCTCGTACTATAAAGTCAGCTATGAAATATATTTTTATATCTGTTCATTGAGCTACATTTTAAAGACATAAAGCCGCCCGCGCGCGTTGCTCGTGGCGATCCTACTTTTTAAAATCCTGCAGTTTTGAGCAGTACGTGATTTTATTAAGGACACGTTCAGCTGAAGACCCATCTTTGCTATAATTTTAAAAACAAATAATTGTTTTTACCGTGTTATTCATGTAAAGTCCTTCCGTGTTTGCTTCCCTCTCTTCCGTGAAAACAGTTCGAGTCCACACAGACTCCTCCTTCCGGAGCGGGTGAGCACGCGTTGTCACCCCTCTAAAACCACACCAAAAATCTGGTGCGGCGCCGCTCGGAATATCCGGTGGGGAAGGCATAAAGGGGGTCTCTGCGACGCACATATGACGTAATATCCTACCCGTGCTGACCGGTGGAAAAGGGGCATTAGTTGTTCTATTTTTGAATCAATCTTGTTAGATAATGCCTCGTTTTCATTCTTAATTTTCTGGAGAAGAATGTGTAGGCTTCCGTCACTCATGGATAGCTGAGTTGAGTTGTGGATGCTATCACGCCAGTTTCTTCATGGGTGCCGTCGCTGGTTTTCTCAGCGTTAAATAAAACCTGTTCTTGACGAGAGGTTTATTCTTGGTTCTCCGATCCATATTGCGGTAGTCTGTCCAATTTTTAGATAGATTTAGGTGTTTTTAAGTTGTTTAAAACGGATATATTCAGAGAGTTCACGGGCGCAAAATCTTCCTAGCTTCATCGCATAGCTCCCTCCCCCCACTCCGTTGACCAAAAAAAATAAAAAAAAGAGATGAATGCCCTGCCAAGCCAAGTGACCTCATTGAAACACTGCATGCAGTCTAGTGAGTTGTTGTAGGTAACCAGGAAAACCTGGAGTGGCCTTTAAGTGGTTTGAGTATTCTCCTATTAATCAAGTGGAATGGACTTGTTCATCAAGAAATAGAAACAGTGTTGGGTGAACTAATATATCATGGTAAATGGGGGGGGGCAGGTCCAAATTAATATAACTTACAGTGGCATCATCCATATGAACGTTCCTATAAGTACCCTCAGTGGCGGACTTAGACATTTTGGGGCCCCAGGCAAACCTTTGTAAAGGGGCCCTGTACCGGTCTGTCGTGGTGAAGAGAGAGCTGAGTCAAAAGGCAAAGCTCTCAATTTACCGATCGATCTACGTTCCCACCCTCATCTATGGTCATGAGCTTTGGGTTGTGACCGAAAGAACGAGATCTCGGATACAAGCGGCTGAAATGAGTTTTCTCCGCAGGGTGTCTGGACTCTCCCTTAGAGATAGGGTGAGAAGCTCAGTCATCCGGGAGGGACTCGGAGTAGAGCCGCTGCTTCTCCACATCGAGAGGAGCCAGTTGAGGTGGCTCGGGCATCTGGTTAGGATGCCTCCTGGACGCCTCCCTGGTGAGGTGTTCCGGGCATGTCCCACCGGGAGGAGACCCAGAGGAAGACCCAGGACACGCTGGAGGGACTATGTTTCTCGGCTGGCCTGGGAACGCCTTGGGATTCCCCCAGAGGAGCTGCTCCAAGTGGCTGGGGAGAGGGAAGTCTGGGCCTCCCTACTTAAGCCTAGGATATAGTTGACGCGTCGCATAGGGCGCGCGGCCAAAGTGACGCAATCGCGAAGTCCCCGCCCCCGCGCTTTGGCCAGCGCGTTGGTTTCGCGCGTGGTCGTGCACCTCCCAGATTTTGAAGCTCCGCAAGCCTAGCGCGCGCGCCGAATTGATTGACAGGTCGGGTAGGGACCTCACAGACAGCCTTCACGCCAGAGCCTGCAGCTGTCTGCGCCGCTGTGGTCGTGGAAACGGCGTCGCGACGCATGGAGGAATGTTTTTTATTTGATATAAATGTATTAAATTCCCCAAGCGAGCGGAAAGCCATTTGTTTTTGTTGTGTGATTTCAAACAGTTCTTCTTCTACGGTAGATTTCTTCTTCTACACCCTTTCTTGCAACATATGCACAGGTTTTAGAGGGTACTGCCACCTGCTGGTCAGTAAAAGAACAGCACTTTGCCAAGCGCTGCCGTGCTACACTATAAACGCATGAAGCCGCACGGCACAGTGCGCGCGCTGCCCGCGCGCTCCAGCTTGTGGACCAAAGCGCGACTATATCCGAGCCTTTAGGCTGCTACCCCCCGCGACCCGACCCCGGATAAGAGGAAGAAAATGGATGGATGGATGTTTTATTATTGCAATAAAAGGCTCTAAATCAAGTCTTACACCAAAATTCAACAACACTAAATAAACACAAACAAATAGAGAGGGTAGATGTGAGCAATACAGTAGAAATATATTTTCCTAAATTATAAGATTTTCACAACTTTAATTCTTTTAACGTTATATTACATATTCTGTAACAGGGAACAGTTGTTAGATCAATGTGAAAAAGTGAGTGTGTGTAGTTGAGATGTGGTATTTTGAGATGAATTCACACACTGGCTTGATATGAACAGCAAGATGTCCAGGCATGAGACACTTTTTACAGCATTAAGTGATCATGAATTACCTTGATTATTCAGCTGGACTTCTATGAAAGTTGTCTTCTGTCTTGTTTCTGGTCTTTAATGATGCATGTTTAAAGACTGCATCTGAAAAAAACAACAAATATGTTAGTGTTGGAGGAAATAAAAGAAAAAATAAGACATTATTACATTTAACACATGTGAAGGCTCTCATTTATCCAAGTTTCCATAATTAAGACTGAAAGTTTTGACTTCTTTTTAAACCTTAAAACTTACACAGACTGTAAGACTTACTGTAAACTAAATGACTCAAATAATGTCACAGATTTTTCCACCTGGATTATTGAGCATGCATCAGGGAATGTCACTTTTCATTTATATCAATTTTTACATTTTAGATAACATTTTAATTTAGCAATCCTAGCCTTTTGATTCTGTTGTTTTAAACTAACAGTGGCATTTCTGTCCAAAGCAAACCTGTCATTATTAAAAAACACATTTTTGCATTACTCTGAAAGCTATAAGTTGTGCTTTATAATGTATTTAATGGAGGGACTATGGACCAAATAACAAAACAATGATAGTCTGATGAAGTTTTAACAGTCAAATATTTTGTAAAATGGTTGAGAATTTTTTTTTATAGATAACTGTGGAATATTTTAGATCTATTCTATTCAATGTAAAGTCCGAATAATTTAATAATACTGTATACTAAGCAAGCAGGGCAGAGAGCTAAAGTAGGTAAAATATATAATCCCCTCTCTCCTATTTAATTCAGAAGATTTAGGTCGAATATCTTTTAATATTTTGATACAGAAAGAAAACGTGAAAATAGTGGTTGTCTCAGCTGATTACTGTTAGGATTTCTTTTACCCAACCTACAAAATAATTTCTAAACCTCGTACCTCATCTTGCTTTAATACTTTATCTTCATCTTGAGTCACTGCCTCGGTGCCTGGATCCTGATGTCCGGTTCCGCCACACTTTTAAATGGGCCGCTGCCGCTCGTGACCGTCATTAGCAGTTGATGAAGTTTTAGAATTCGACCCATTTAAAAAAGGTTGTCACTTTCGGTAGTGAAGAAACATACGTTATTGTTTTTTGACGCTTTTTACGTTTTTCAGCTCCGCTTTTCTGTCTCCTGTCTCCCGCTTCCTTCTCACACAAAACAGCAGCGAGCATTTTTTTTTTTTTTAAATTTTTTTTTTATTGATAATAAAAGTTAACAAACCAGTAGATACGGTATCAATGTTAAAAAGCAAAATGAACAAATAAAAATGTTGACAAAACAGTAGACATAATATCAATACAGTATTATATAACAAAAAGAACAAGTGAATAATGCCAGGGGGTTATGAACAAACAAATAAAAAGAAGTGTATCTATACATATATATATACATATACACACATACACACATACATATATATATATATATACATATATATATATACACATACATATACACATACACACATGCACATAAATGTACCGGTATACGTAAAGAGAGAGAAAAAGAACTGAAAAAAGTTAAGTCACAAAAATGTTGAAGTGGGAACACAAATCTGTAGTTTTTATGGCTTTACTATTGTTTGAATACTGAATTGTTCTAATATATTGTTTGAATTCCTCTCTGAAGACCAAGAAACAAGGTTTCTGATATGAGAATTTAGATTTATGTATATGGTATTTTGCAACTAATAAAATTAGGTTGATAATATAATAATGGTTTGTTTTATTAATGGGATAAGAAAAGAATCCAAACAACACATTTACATAAGTAAGGGAAAAGTCAACAAGAATGTTTTGGGAAATAAAAGTGCAAATATCCTGCCAGAACGTACATAAGAAAGGACATGACCAGAATAAATGACAGAGATCTTCTTCACAGAGTTGGCAGAATGAGCAGTTCATGTCAATGTCCTTTTTGTATCGTTGAAGGAAAGACTTGCAGGGATAAAAACGATGGATAATCTTAAAGGATACTTCTTTCATTTTATTAATAACCAAATATTTAGATGGAAGGCACCAGATTTTTTTCCAGTTCAGGTCTGGTGCAAAGTTATTCCAATAAGAGACAACATTTGGAACAGAGACCATGTCCTTCTGGAATAAGGCACGTATATCACGGTTGTTTTTTGTCTTTTTAGTGGAAAAACAGATTTGACCAATACTAGAGTCAGCAGGGTTCAAACTTGGTGGAGTCAGTGAAGGAGTTATAGAGGACTTAAGAAGCATTATAACACCAGACGGGATAGCGTCAAAAACAAACGCGTATTCCTTTGGTGGTATAGGAATGCCAAACTTGTTTAGAAGTTCAGAATAAGACATTAAAACACCATTGGGATTAAATAGCTGCTGAACTAAAATGATTCCATGTTCAAACCAATTTTCCAAGAATAAAGACTTACGTTTGTACAAAATGTCTCCATTGTTCCAAATATAATATCGATGGGGTGAGAAATTGTGCTTGTAAATTAAAAACCAGGAAAGAAGCATTTGTTTATGGAAATTAGATAGATTCATGGGGAGTTTTTCAATGTTGTAGTTACAAAGAAGAACAAAGTTAAGGCCACCAAGTTTAGAGAATAAGTAATTAGGTATAAAATTCCAGATTGAGGAGGGATTTTTAAGAAACTGTTTGATCCAATTTATTTTGAACGTATTGTTTAAAGTTGTGAAATCAAGAAAATTTAGGCCACCATGTTCATATGAATTCATCAATACTGATTTTCTGATATAATGAATCCTATTTTTCCATGCAAATCTATATAGCATTTTATCAATGATATCAGTTGTTTGTTTGTTTACAGAAAGAGACAAAGCTGGATAAGTTAATCGGGAGATGCCTTCTGCTTTAGTTAACAAAATTCTTCCTCTGATTGACAAATCTCTTTGAAGCCAAGAGTTCAGTTTTTTTTGTACATTACTTATAATGGGGTCAAAGTTCAGAACACATCTAGTGTTTTGATCCTTGTTGATCGTTATGCCGAGATAGGTGACAGAGTCTTTAACAGGGATATTATGGATGGAGGACGTGTTACAATCTTTTAGGGCTAATAGTTCACATTTATTAATATTAAGGAAGAGTCCCGAGGCTCTAGAAAATTTCTCAACTATGGTAATGGCTAAAGAAACCTGAGAAGCGTCTTTTAAAAATAAAGTGGTATCATCTGCTAGTTGACTAATTATAATCTCTTTTTCAGCAATAGTGATACCTTTGAGATGGTTGAGTTTGATGAGGTCTGACAGTAACTGAGTGCAGATCAAAAAGAGGTACGGGGAGACCGGGCAGCCTTGTCTGACACCTCGCTTTAGGTCAAATCTGGGAGATGTACCTGTGCAAAGTTTGATTGAACAATTAGCATTTTTGTACATGGTTTTGATTGCTGCACAAAAGTAAGGGCCAAAACCAAATTTATTTAATGCCTGAAAAATAAAGTTGTGTTCAATGGTGTCAAAAGCTTTGCGGAAATCTAGAAATAATATAAGACTGTCATCATCACACAAATCTGCATAGTCGATAAGATCTAGCACTAGCCTGATGTTGTTAGCTATATGTCTTTGTGTCATGAAACCATTTTGACTTTCATCAATTATAAAATTAAGAACGCTTTTCATCCTCATTGCAAAAATACGAGCTAGAATTTTATAGTCACTGTTAAGGAGACAGATCGGACGCCAATTATCAATCAGAAGGGGGTCTTTTTTAGGTTTCGGAATCAATGTCAAAAGGCCTTGACATAGAGTGGGAGGAAGAGTTTGGTTATCAATGCATTGTGAGAATAGCCGATGAAGGAAGGGAGCTAATTGATCTGCGAAGGCAATGTAGAACTCAGACGTTAGGCCATCAACTCCTGGAGATTTATTAAGTTTTAGGTGTTTGATAGCAGACAGAACTTCAGCAGGAGATAGGGGAGCATCACATATATTCCTTTGGTCATCATTGATTGATTTAGTTTCATTAAGATGTGTAAAGAAATTTTCAGATTCAGATTTATTGTATTGTGATTCATACAACTCACTGTAAAAAGTGGAGCAATACTTTGCTATTCTTTGGGGATCATCAGTGACAACGTTGTTAATGTTAAGTTTTTTAATTGAATTGAATTTACTACGGGTCTTTTCTAATTGAAAGAAATATGCAGTGTTTTGTTCCCCTTCTTCCAGCCATTTCCTCCTTGATCTCACAAAAGCCCCCTTTGCTTTCATTCTGTATATCTCATCTAATTTATTTTGCTGTACGGCTAAATGCTTTATGTCATTTTCAGATAAATTTTCAGGTAAGATTTGAGTGATTTCAGTTATTCTAGATATTATGTTTGTTTCTTCATCTTTCTTGGATTTGGCTAGCGAGGCACCAAACGCTCTAAAAAATTTTGTAACTTCAAATTTGAAGAGTTCCCAATTTCTAGAGAAATTGTTATCAATTAAGGCTTTGCTCCAGAAATTGTTTATTAGTAATTTGACTTTATCAATTACTAGTTCATTTTTTAGGATGGAGCTGTTAAGTTTCCAATAAGAACTTCTGAATGTGGGAGTAATGTTAGGACCGAATGAGACAATCAGTGATATTGCTTTATGATCCGTTAGTGGTGTAGATAATATACTGGGAGTAATGTTATTCTTTTTTAAGCAGTCAGAAATTAACCAGTAATCTATACGAGACATTAACGAGCAAGGTTTGTTAGACCATGTATAATGTCTAGAGACAGGATTTTTTTCCCTCCATATATCTATGAGATTAAATTTTTGTATAAAAGAGGACAAGTTAACAGAAGAAGCATTATTAATCCTCGGAGGCCATCTATCCAAGGAACCATTTAAAGCAATGTTGAAATCACCACCCATTAAAAATAAAACATTTGGATATTTTGATAACCAGTGTAGGAAGCTAGATTCTAATCCATCAAATAAGAAATCATTTTCAGGTTTAGAATTATAACCATATACATTGGCAAGAAGGACAATAACGTTGTTGACGTTCAGGATTAAAATTATGTAATGACCATTAGGGTCACATTCTGAGTGTAGGACAGAACCATTAAAGTTGTTTTTCAAAATAGTAACCCCTGCTGATCTTTCTGAGCCATGTGAAAACCATATATCATTTCCCCATTGAGTCTTCCAAAAGGAGACATCATTTTCTACAGTATGTGACTCTTGAAAAAAACAAAAATCAGATTTCTGTTGTTTTGCAAATAAAAACAAAGCTTTACGTTTAACATTTTCTCTCAACCCCCTGGCATTTAAAGAGAAAACTGAGAGGGACAATGTGAGATAAGTGAACACAGAAAACAACCTTCAGACCTCGAATGCTGAATTTGAACCATGAGTAGAAGGATGCTGATATATTAAAAAAAAAAAAAAAAAAAAAAAATAAATAAAAAATAATAAAAAAATAATAAAAAATAATATATTTATAATAATATAAATAATAATATAATAATATTTTATATAATAAAAATAAAAAATAATAAAAAAGTATATCAGTTACTAATACTTAAAACAGCTTGCAATTTAAAATACTATGGGTGCATTAATAACAACAATAGGGAATAATAAACCCAAATTTATATTTAAAAAATGCTTAGATACAAAGGGATTATATCTGACACTTAACCTATTGATAAACTGAGTGCACTTAGGAAGAGCACAAACGACCAAAACCAATATAATAAAGATGTAACCAATTTACACACTTGTGTAAATTAAGATAATGTAAATATGAGTAGACAAACTGTCTTTAAAAATTAGAACTTAGAAAGGAGTGCAAATGTTAAATTTGTAAGTTTCTAAGTGTCCATCTGAGCAAGTCTTATTTGTACACCTTATACAGTACCTGAAACCTTATTTATGAGGGGCTTGTTGTGTCCATATGGACAGGTGTAGAATACTGTCGGGATGGGGACAGCGGTGGCCGCATCTCTTTTCCTTCAATAATTACACGGACACCAGCAAAATGAGCCTTTTTTCCTTCCTTCCTGGCTGCTTCAATTAATGGCCAAAGTTTTCCCCGCAGCGCCTTGTCAGCCGTGGTGAGATCCTCTGTGAATCTCAGCCTCTTCTCTTTGAGAAACTCGCTGCTTTTGGCCATTCTCCACACCAGGTCACGAGAAGTAATGTTGGTGAAGCGGATGATGGTGGTCCTTGGAGCCCTCTGCTGGACGTTGAAGCGACCCAGACGATGAACGATGTCAATATTTTCTTTTATTTTTCTTTGATCCTCTCCAACAACAGCGTAGCAGATGTCAATAACTTTGGCTTTAATATTTTCCTGCTTTTCCTCTGGGATTCCGTGCAGTCTTAGGTTCCATCTACGTTGATATCTCTCTGTCTCGTTTATCCTCATTTCAACTTCAGACAGCTTCTGAGCAGTGCTTTTTGATAAGGAGCTTGCAGCTTTCACGTCAGTTTTTAGTGTCTCAATCTCAGTAAATATAAAGTCAATCGATTTCTTCAGAGCATCAATGCTAATGGTGTTATGATTGACCATGTTTTCTAGTTTATCAGAGCGGTCATTAATTATTTTAGCAATATTATCTTGCAATTGTGAGAGAGACAAGTCACCTTTCAGCTTCTTTTCATCTGGTTTAGCAGGTGTATCAGGGTCAGAATGCGGTAGAGGAGACAGATCAGGGCTCTGCCTCTCCGTGATGGGATCGATGTAATTATGATCAGAGGCAGGCACACCTGTAGCAGGAGCTGATGAGGAGCAAATGCGAGGACTGCTGGTTGTAGCCGACATCGTGTCTTTCAGCAAGCCTGTAGACGCAGTTTTGCCTTTCTCCTTCCTTTTATTGCCGTGCGCCGCCCGTTGCATCGTTGTAACGGTTTTTAAAATAGCCGTTGAGTTTGGCAGTTAGCTTGGTAATGGCAGTTGCTGCTAGCTTTTACTCTGCTTTTACCGTAGTTGACCGCGGTTTTAGTAAAACACCACTCTTGCTCAGTTGAACAGCAAAAAACAAGTAACAAAAATTCTTGGTTCAGAAAAAAATCATAGTGTAGCCCAAGGAGGAGTGAAAAATTGAGATCTGTGTCTCAGCTTTATCACAGTTCGACTGCTCCGGTCGCCATCTTGGCCTGGACTCCCAACAGCAGCGAGCATACAGTACTTCCTGGATTAGTGGGTGACGTCATGACGCATGACGGAATAGTCCATTTTAGTAGGGGGGTACAGAACTCAACCGTTTTTTCTGTTGCGTTTTTAAAGATAGTTTTCATCGTAACTATAATTATTTTTATGTTAAACGTACATTAACAAGCAGGAGCAATGTTAAGGATGTAGGTGACGGCTGGGGTCCCTGCTTATTGGCGGCCCCTGCTCATTGGCGGCCCCAGGCCCCGGCCTCGTTCGCCTGAATGGTAGATCCGCCACCCTGCAGACGCTGGAGGCTGCCTATCACGGTGCATTAAGATTCATAACAGGCTGTAACTACCGTACCCATAGATATCATATATAGAACACTAGATACCCCATGGACTGCTCTCGCCTATTGGAGCCGACGAGATTTCAGGCGGCCATCTTGAAGACGTCGTCCGCTCCACTCAGCCTTATATATTTGGCTGGCATAATAAAGTATCAGCGCATTTAATCAATCATAACACGCTGAATAGTAATCCCATTGTCCCATATTTAAATTTTAGGCATACAGCTATTAAAACTGCATGTGTAGGAACGTATAGTTTAGCATATTTAAATAATTTTGGTGGAATACAATACTGTACTTTAACATATGTTTAGCAAGACACAACCAAAGATGCAATTTATTCACACACACATTACTGTATACATATTCAGATACTGTAATAATACATATATATTCAGATAAGCATATATATAACTATATAAATACATACTACAGTATATATATATTATATATATATATATATATATAAAACATATATATAATATATATAATATATATACTGTATATATATACTGTATATATATATATATATATATATA
>JBBPBX010004865.1:0-11667 GCA_038048925.1 Garcialebias charrua
TATATCTATATATATATATATATATCTATATATATATATATATATATATATATATATATATATATATATATATATATATATATATATATATATATATATATATATATATATATATATATATATATATATATATATATATATATATATATATATATATATATATATATATATATATATATGATGTAGAATGATGAACAGAAATTCTACCATTGCTGTTCATCATTCTTTAGTTAGTAGCAGGTCACTTTTGTAAATGAGCCCTCGAGGCTCAATGAGATTTACCTGACTAAATAAAGGTTGAATGAATGAATGACTATATATATATATACAGTATATATAAATAAAAAAATTAAGGTTCATTGATAAACTTCATCAACTCGTTTAAAAGTTCTTTTCTTTTAATTGAGGATTTTTGGGATTGAAATTGCCCCAAGGCCACACCCTGCCACAGATCTTTGGAGGACACCCCACGTGGAGATGGTCTTCATCTGGTCTCCATGGGTCAGTCCTCAGTGCTGGTTGATCACCTTCGGTCTCACGCAGGTGCAACCCACTGAGATGAGTTTGGACTCCAGGCGGTGCCTGGCCCTGGCGTCTTGACTCGCCTCAGAACCAGCACCTGATGCAGAATGGGACGGGACTCCAGGCCCCCGTCCTCCAGTCCTTGGTGGTCCAGGCAGGTTTTGAGCAAACAGTGAGCCTGCGACAGCGCATGAGGGAACATGTTGTCATCCCTGGAGATGCTGAGGACAGAGAGGAGACAAAAAACTGTTAACAGGACTCTGAGCTTCATGAAGGACAACACACTGAGGAGCTGAAGCCTCACTTGTAGGTCCACGGTGAGATGGAGTCGCTGGCCAAAGAACTGACTTTTAGGCTGGGAACTAAATTGTTTGGGTCCAAACGCAGAGGGACCGTTTCTTCTGCTAAACCTTCAAAGGACTTCCTGTGTGGCTTTGCTGCTGTCTGTGGGACCACCACCACCATCATCATCAACAGGACAGCGCTGACAACCTGAGGAAGAAGAACATTCATTCATTCAACCTTTATTTATACAGGCTAGCCTCGTTGAGCCACGGGGACTCATTTACAAGAGAGACCTGTCTCACTCACACCTAGGGTCAATTTAGAGTTACCAATCAGTCTAACATGCATGTTTTTGGACTGTGGGAGGAAACCGGAGAACCCGGAGAAAACCCACGCATGCACGGAGAGAACATGCAATAACAAGTCACTTTCATCATTGTCGTCGTGAATGTCTAGCGAAGACATACTGAAACAAAAAAAATATAAACGTAAAAAACAAACTAACATTGATACTGAGGAAACACATTACATATTTTATTAAAGCAACAATAATCAAGTTTGATCATGAAATAAAGAAACATGTACTTGGGAACCAGTACAATAAATTCTCTCAATAAAAGTTAATGAGACTAACTCGAAAGTATAGACAAAATCATATTTTTAACACGCACTAAAATACGTACGTTCAGTGCAAGTGTATGTTATACATGAACACAGAATTTTAATGAAGTCATCTTTTTAAAAATTCTTAAATTTATAAAGTTGTACATTTTCTGTGACGTGGTTAGAAAAATAAAATAATAAAAAAAATAAGCTTCAAAGATATTTATTGTCAATATTGTGCATCTGTATTATTCTAATTTTATGTCCACTAAAATTGCAGCACAGAAAAGCCATAACAATAAAGAAATACATTATATAAAAACTGGAGCGTGAGATTGATAGGCGGATAGGTGCAGCGTCCGCAGTGAAGCGGGCGCTGTACCGGTCTGTCGTGGTGAAGAGAGAGCTGAGTCAAAAGGCAAAGCTCTCAATTTACCGATCGATCTACGTTCCCACCCTCATCTATGGTCATGAGCTTTGGGTTGTGACCGAAAGAACAAGATCTCGGATACAAGCGGCTGAAATGAGTTTTCTCCGCAGGGTGTCTGGACTCTCCCTTAGAGATAGGGTGAGAAGCTCAGTCATCCGGGAGGGACTCGGAGTAGAGCCGCTGCTTCTCCACATCGAGAGGAGCCAGTTGAGGTGGCTCGGGCATCTGGTTAGGATGCCTCCTGGACGCCTCCCTGGTGAGGTGTTCCGGGCATGTCCCACCGGGAGGAGGCCCAGAGGAAGACCCAGGACGCGCTGGAGGGACTATGTTTCTCGGCTGGCCAGGGAACGCCTTGGGATTCCCCCAGAGGAGCTGCTCCAAGTGGCTGGGGAGAGGGAAGTCTGGGCCTCCCTACTTAGGCTGCTACCCCCGCGACCCGACCCCGGATAAGAGGAAGAAAATGGATGGATGGATGGATGGATTATATAAAAACAACTATTAAACTTTGGTTTTTGTTTCTGCCTACCGTAATATCTGGTGGAAATACATTTCATAAACAATATTAGACATACAACCTTACCATCTACATTTTAAAATTGTGTAATAATATTATGATCACAGTTATATTAGTTGCAGTGCAAACCATAAAATAATCTTGACATAAATACAGTTTCCCCTTACTTACCTTGTTTCCAAAACCTGAATGGGAGTCTCCCCAAATTCACTTCTGAGACCTTCCCCAAAGTCATCATCTCTGCATAAAAACATATAATGTAGTTCAAACAATAATCAGATATTCTTTTCAACACATTTATCACACAATGACAAATTTATCTAACATATCAAAGCATGTAGGATGATTTAAAAAATAGCATCAAACAGCCATCTTCCATCCTGTTCTGCTGCTAGAAGTAAAATTTGAACTTTTTATGCTCTCCTTTCATCCTGCTTCACTGCATGCTCATGTCCGCAGCAAACTCGTCCACCCCACCGCAAGTTTTACAGATTTTATTCCAAAAATTAATAATTTTTGAGGCCCTTTATACAGGTAAACGTCCAAAGAGGTTGAGATGTATGCATCAACAACATATATTGTGTAGTACAACTAACAGACTTTTAGATTATGAACACCAAATGATCTGCAGACAATATGCTAATTGCTAGTTGTTGAGATCATGCCTCTCTTACACAGACAGCGCAGTTACAGTACTTTCAACATATCTGCATGCTGATCCACAATACAATAAGTTAGGATAACTAAATGTACGTATCAAAACAATACTGAGGTTGAATGAGTTAGCTGCTGCCATTAGCATCACGTCAGCTGTAGGCCGGAAAACGGTTTTAGCCTGTTGTAGATAATATCATGGCATTTGCGCTATCACATGATTCAAGCAAAGACACTTACTTTTCAAGCAGGAAAGTTGCTAACTCTGCATCGCTTGGCAATCCTTTGAGCACTCGAAGCTCTCGCCACCTCCGCCATCTTGAAACAGCTACTGTTTGAGACGGGAGCGTGCCCGGCTGCTGCGCGCAGCCGCTGGGAGAGGCGGGGGGAGGGCGGGGGAAGCTCGTTCATGAAAATAACTCTGTTTTTATTGGCTGGTCAAAAACGGCCCGCTCTGGTTTTTATAAATGCTATTTTAACCACCGGGAGACGCCAGAGGAATATAGTATTTCTCAAAGATTACCTGTTTAACATCACTCTGACAAAAAATAGTGACTGAGAGAAGAAATATGTTTATAAAAAAAGCTACATACTGCAACTTTAATGATGTCCAGTTAACCAGTGAATACAGGGTGCAGTGGTGGGTACGATAATCACAACCAGTTATGAATCTTAGTGCACCATGATAGACAACATCCAACATCCGCAGGGTGCTTGTAGGAGCATTCATGTAGAGAATGTCACCGTAATCAATGGAGGGAAGGAAAGTCACAGACACAAGGCGTTTCCTGACATTCAGTGATAGACATGATCTGTTTCTGAAAAAGAAACCCAGTTTAACTTTCAGTTTCTTCACTAGGTTTTCCACGTGGAGTTTAAAAGAGAGATGTGAATCAATCAGGATACCCAGATATTTATAGGAATCAACAAACTCAATAGGGACACCATTTGAAGATAAAATCAGAGGAGGATCTGCTGGAACCGCCTTCCTATTTGAAAAAAACATCCCTTTTGTTTTATCAGCATTTAGGACAAGTTTGAGACGGAACAAATCTGACTGGATGATGTCAAAAGCAGATTGCAGTAACAGGAAAGCCTTAGCAACTGTTTTAGCTCGGCAGTAAACAACTGTATCATCAGCATAGAAATGTAAGGATGCATCAGGGATGCAGTGACCTACATTAGCTATGTAGATTGTAAAGAGAGTGGGTCCTAAAACTGAGCCTTGTGGTACACCATTTTTAACTGTTAAATAGCTGGAAGAAGTACCGTTATGTTGAACACATTGCCTCCGATTGGAAAGATAGTTAGAAAACCAACCGATGGTGTGATCAGAGAAACCGATTTCTGAGAGCTTATGACACAGGATGTTATGATCCACAGTGTCAAAAGCTTTAGACAGGTCTAAGAAAAGTGCAGCACAATAGTCCTTAGCATCCAATGCTTCAACAACATCATTCAGAACCTTCAGAGAAGCAGTTGTTGTGCTGTGTTTTTTCCTGAAACCAGATTGATGAAGAGGTAAGATGTTAAATGAGTCCAGATAATTTTTGATCTGAGAGTTTATCAGTTTTTCTAGAACCTTGGCTAAGATGCAGAGTTTAGAGATCGGTCGATAATTGTTCAGTGAGGTGGGGTCACCTCCCTTCAGCAAAGGAAGAACAAATGCTGTTTTCCAAGCATCCGGAATGGTGTTTTGGCTTATGGACAGATTAAAGATGTGGGTCACAGGGACTGTGATGATATGAGCAGCCAGCCTTAAGAAATAAGGTGGAAGTTCATCTGGACCAGATGATTTTAACACAGCCACAACAAAACACATGTCCCCCCCCCCCCTTTCATTTTTACAGATGGCAGAAATCTGTGGCAGCTAAGGAGAACTTTAGTTCATGTCTATTTCACTTAGTTGTCCACCGGACAACCCAGAGGTGAGATCTGGTTGTCTGGGATGAAAACACATTGTGGACAAACAGAACCTGCTTATGTTAATTCCTGGGATAAAGTTCCCTAAACCTTCTAGTTTTCCCAATAAGTTCAGCTGTGGTCAGAGGAACATGAAGCAGCCTGACAATGGTCTTGCAGTGTTTCCCCTAGTTAACTTGCCATGGTGGGGTGCTCATCTCATCCATGATTTTTGTTGATGGGGGACGGTCACTTGTCTGAGTGCAGCTTGTTATAAGTGGGGGCAGGGGGCATTCAGCATGAGGGAAGAGGTAACGTGAGTGCTCCCTTTAGCTTTTTAGCTAGAAAGCCTGTATTTCGCGCTACTAGTTTAGTGCTATGCCAGTGCCGGGTGGGTGGGGGTCAAGTTTGGTTTGGTAGGCGGGGTGCTCAGTTCTGTTGATGGGGTAGGGCACCCCACTTGTACTGTATAATGGAAGGGGAAACACTGTCTTGTAGTCTTCACCTTCAACATGGATATCTATAGGTCTGTGTGGTGAATAGTGGTGTAACGGTACACGTGGGTGTACCAAACAGTTTTGGTACGTCATGTTCGGTTCAGTCCATGTGCGTACCGTTTCAGTCATTTCTTTCACTCATTAAATGTTATTAACGAGAAATCTCTCGTATACAGTAATCATGCACCGCGGAACTAAAGTTCCTACGTGTGTTTCAGCACGGCGCTCTTATCTTGCAGCGCTCGTAGCATTCTCAGCCTAGCATCTCATTGCGGTCTCTTGTTTGGGAACATTATGGCTTTCTTGTTAAAAGACGAGTGCAAATCCAAAGCTGTGTGTGGACTTTGTTTCATGGAGATTGGATCCGCAGCAGCAACACGTCTAACTTGTTAACACTCTTGAAACGACGTCATCCAAACATGAACGTCTCTTCTAGCAGCTTTGTGCAAAGACCGATAACGGCAGCATTTAAACAACCTTCATCAGGTAACTCAGGTCGGTCCAGAGCAATAACACAAACTGTAGGAGTTTTTAAAGGTTGTGTGACATGATCTTTGAACTTTGCATAAACTGTCACTACATATATATATATATTTTATCATTCAGCTATGTTGGTTTTTGCAAACAAAATGAGAAATATATAAAAATTTCATTCAAAGTTGTTTTAAATTTGGCGCCGTGTTTTGTCACGGGAAATCCGGGTACTTTCGCATACAACGTCAGTGACGTAATCGCAGGAAAGTCAGCTAGAACGCCCCTTGTAAATAACTATGGCGGACATTATACAAACCGACGAATCTAGCAATTTAGTGAAGATCTGAGCGATCTGTCTTCAGTTTGGAGGCGAAGTTATTGTACAGTATATGTTATTGTATACTCTATCAATGGAAAATTTATTGATACACGATTCAGCTGAGCAAAAACATTCGGGAGCTTCATGTGGCTTTGTTATTAGTGCTAGCTAAGAGCTAGGCCCGATTGCGTTTGAGATTTATCAGTTTAAGACAGTAAATCGTCCAAAACTCTCATTGCAGTCTCTTAATTAATAAACACCCCCTGAAGAAAAAAACATACTGATGTTAATTGATCACGCACAAATCATTTAAAAATACATGAATAGCGCCGTGTGTGTGTGCTACAGATTGTCTCACGGCTAATTTTTATTTGCATCCAACATAGATCACGCACAAATCATTTAAAAATACATGAATAGCGCCGTGTGTGTGTGCTACAGATTGTCTCACGGCTAATTTTTATTTGCATCCAACATAAAGAATCTGTCGTGATAATTGGCTTTATACACTCACAGGGTAATAATAATAATAATAATAATGAATTTAATTTATAATGCACTTTTCATTAACGAAAATCCCAAAGTGCTACAAAGTGCAACAAAAATCAAAGATCAAATAAAAACAAGTGATAAAATCAAGTAAAATAAATGATAGTATCAACTAAGATTAAAGGTAAAATCATGTGGAGGCAGAGTAGGCACGCTTGAAAAGAAAGGTCTTTAAGCCTTGTTTAAAGTCAACCAGTGACTGTGGAGCTCTCAGGTAGTCAGGGAGGGAGTTCCATAGGCAGGGGGCAGCCACACTGAATGCCCGGTCTCCCATGGTCCTTAATTTGGTTTGTGGAATGTGAAGGAGATTACTGTTCTGTGATCGTAGAGACCGGGTGGATGAATATGGTGCAAGAATGTCCTTTAGATAATCTGGTGAAGTTCCATGTAAGCATTGGTGTGTAACGCGAGCAGTTTTGTACTGAATTCTGTAGGTGACAGGAAGCCAATGGATTATCCATGCATTGTGCTAGTATTTGGTGCGGTAGAAGCTTAGACATCCCAAGTACATAGTCTGAGCAACATATTTGCTTAAAACCTTGGCATTAATAGCTGAGGTCAACCCTGTTTGTCCTTTAGCGAAGTACAGTATCTCATAAGCTACTTGACCATTGTTAAGTCAAGTCAAAGTCAAAGTCAACTTTATTGTCAGATCTGCAATATGTACAGTGCAGGACATACACAGGACCGAAATTGCGTTTCTCTCAGTCCCTCGGTGCAACAGTAAACATCTAAACATTGAAACACTGAAACATATAATAATAGACATAAGCATAAAAATAGTAAAACTAACACTGTCCTGAGTTTTTTTTTGCATAGTGGTATAAAAAAAGAGTATAAAAAGTATAACTAAAATAAACTAAAGGTTTCTAGCATTGACATTTGCAAAGTGGCAAAGCAGCGTATGAGTCAATGTACACAGTATATGTATGAGGTAGTAGTTGATGTTGTTGTAGAGGCAAAAAGTGGCATATGCAGTAAGGCACATTGGGCATCCCTAAATAAGACCGTTCAGAGCACACTGTATATGTACCAGCAGTGGTGTAGATATTAGAGTAGTGTAAATAAATGTAAACAGTAGTAATTACATGTAAGCAGTAGTAATAAAAGTAAACAGTATTAATAAATGTAAACAGAGAATGTAAACAGTATTATGATTATAGGCAGTGATGTAATACAGACATTAGTGCAAGTATGAGAAGTAGTGCAAACTGTATGAGCACATGACCGAGAGTTTAGTGAAAACCCGTTTGGTGACACAGAGTCTAGTGTTAAAAACTTTGTGTTGAGTGATAGTATGTGAGAAAGTTTTAGTGTTAAGGCAGTTCAAATGGGAGGGGAGGCAGAGCAGGCAGAGTGTTTAGCATTCTGACTGCCTGATGAACAGAGCTGTCTCTCAGTCTGCTGGTTCGAGCCTGGAGACTCCTCAGTCTCCTTCCTGATGGCAGCAGTCTGAAGCAGCTGTGTAGTGGGTGTGTGGGATCACCTGCCATGCGGTGGGCTTTCCGAGTGAGGCGTTTGCTGTGTAAGTCCTGCAGTGAGGGCAAGGAGGTGCCCACGATCTTCTCAGCTGCTCTCACAATGCGCTGGAGGCTCTTGCGGCAGGATGCAGTACATGCACCAAACCACACAGTGATGCAGCTGGTCAGGACACTTTCTATGGCACCTCTGTAGAAGGTGCTCATGATGGGGGTTGAAGCTCCAGCCCTTTTCAGCTTGCGGAGAAAGTAGAGACGCTGGTGAGCCTTCTTTGCCAGTGCTGCAGTGTTCCTGCTCCAGGACAGGTCCTTTGAGACGTGCACTCCCAGGAACTTGGTGCTGTCTACTCTCTCCACTGCGGTGCTGTTGATGGTCAGAGGAGGATGTTGGGCATCCCTCTTCCTGAAGTCCACAACAATCTCCTTTGTCTTCTCCACGTTGAGAGTGAGATTGTTGTGTCCGCACCACAAGGCCAGGCGGCTCACCTCGTTCCTGTAGTCCGTCTCATCGTTGTTGCTGATGAGACCTACCACTGTTGTGTCATCCGCAAACTTGATGAAGTGGTTGGAGCTGTACGATGGTGTGCAGTCATGTGTTAGCAGGGTGAATAGAAGGGGGCTCAGCACACATCCTTGTGGGGCCCCTGTGTTCAATGTGATGGTGCTAGATGTGTTACTCCCGATCCGTACTGTCTGTGGTCTCCCGGTCAGGAAGTCTAGCAGCCAGTTACACATTGAGGTGTTCAGCCCCAGACTGTCCAGTTTATGGATGAGCTGTTGGGGGATGATGGTGTTAAATGCCGAGCTGAAGTCGATGAACAACATTCTAACATAGGAGTCCTTCGTGTCCAGATGTGTGAGAGCTGTGTGAAGGGCAGAGGAGATGGCATCGTCGGTTGAGCGATTAGGTCGGTATGCAAATTGGAAGGGATCCAGGGAGTCAGGGAGGACAGATGTGATGCTTTTCATGACTAGCCGTTCAAAGCACTTCATCAGGATGGGGGTGAGTGCTACTGGGCGATAGTCATTGAGGCATGCGGGCGTTGCCTTCTTTGGGACAGGGATGATGGTGGTGGCTTTGAAACAGGTGGGGACGATGGCCTGGCTCAGTGAGATGTTAAAGATGTCCGTGAAGACCGCTGCGAGTTCCCCTGCACAGTCCTTCAGCACACGACCAGGTATGTTGTCAGGACCAGAGGCCTTCCGGGCGTTAATCTTGATGAATGATCGCCTTACGCTGTCTGAGGACAGCGTCAGCACCTGGCCATCAGGAGAGGGGGGGAGTTTATGTGCTGGTGTGCTGTTACTTGCCTCGAACCGAGCAAAGAACTCATTCAGTTCATTCAGCGCAGAGGCTGAGCTGTCACAGGTCTGGGGGGGTGGTTTGTAGTTTGTGATGGTCTGTATTCCCTGCCACAGACTGCGTGTATCCCTGCTGTCCTTGAAACGGTGAGCTATTTTCCCAGAATACTGCTTCTTTGCCTTTCTGATGCCCCGGTCCAGGTTGTTTCTGGCTGCCCTCAGGCCCACCTGATCTCCCGCTTTGAAGGCAGCATTCCTGGCTTTCAGGAGTCTGTGAACCTCAGCTGTCAGCCATGGCTTCTGGTTAGCCCGAACAGTGATGGTTTTAAGGTTGGTTACATCATCAATGCACTTGGTGATGTATGAACATACAGTGTCTGAGTACTCCTGGAGACATGTGGTGTTGTTTGTGGTAGCAGCTTCTTTGAACATACTCCAATCTGTGGTGTCAAAACAGTCCTGGAGTGCCTCTGAAGACCCCTCTGGCCACACTCGTATCTGCTTGCGGACTGGTTTTGTGACTTTCACCAGTGGCCTGTATGCTGGCTTTAGCATGACACAGATATGGTCAGAAGCACCAATGTGGGGGAGGGGGATGGCTCTGTAGGAATTTTTCATGGTGGTGTAAACCTGGTCCAGGGTGTTGTTTCCTCTTGTTGCAAAGTTTATGTTTCTGTATGTAACATATCTTTCCTAACATAATCTTTGTAAGTACATCTACAATGATCGGTTTTTGGAATGAACTCAAATCAAGCTGTACACTGCTGTAAAGTTGTCTTATAAAACAATATGACTAATTCAATATATTTTATATATATTGAGCTATAATTTGTATAAGTAATAGCTGAGAGTCATACTTAATGCATACCTCAAGTGCTGCATGTCACCATTAAAGCTGGGGTCTGCGATATTTGAACACTTTTGAACACTCTGGGACTGGGACTAGAAATATTTTCAGCGCAGAAAAGCATTCTGCTCCCTCCCCTCAGAGCCATATATGGCACAGTCCGTGCTCTGCTGAACTTGGGATCTGCTCCGCCCCCTGCTGCTCTCTGCTCAGAGCCGCTGCGATATTCTGTGTTTATGGTAATAAAACCTTCTAATAAAATAAAATAAAACCATGGAGCGCTAGTCCTACAACACAAAATCCAGCAGAAATCATCAGAGGTTCACGAAGCAACGTTTGGACATGATTTAATTCGCTCGTGATTTCCTCATGTCTGTCAGCGCTGGTCTGGAATGTCTGGAATGCTCCACCTCCTCCGGTCTCTGCGCTCCGAAGTTCTGTGTTTATATGATAATATAACTGTTTAAAAAATTTAATAAAACCATGAATCACTCATCCAACAACACAAAATCCAGCAGAAATCATCAGAGGTTCACGAAGCAACGTTGGACATGTTTTAATTCGCTCGTGAGTCGTGACAAATCCATTTCCTCATTCCTGTCAGTGAAGGATGAAGCGATCACTTGGCTTTTGGCAAAAAAACTAAATAAAAGTCCAGCTCTGGGATAAAGAAGGGATATTTAATACATTTTGTGTCACATAAAAAACAGTCCTGCATCGCTTTGCAATCCTTTGAATGAGAACGAGCTGCGGCTGGGACAGGTGGGGGCGTGGGTTGGGGCGTGACAAACAACTCTGTTTTTATTGGCTGGTCAGTGTCCGGGTCACTCTTGTGTTTTCAGTGTTTTTATAAATGCTGATAGAGAAGCAAGGGGACTATAGTTTTTTTCAGAGATTACTTTGTCTAACATCAGTTTGTCAGTAGATAGTGACTGAGTGAAGAAATATGTTCAAAATATATTGTTTGAAAAGTTAGACTACATTACAATCGTACATACCCTAGCTTTAATCCATCCATCCATTATATTTTATCCACTTGTTCCTTTTCAAGTCATGGGGTCACTGGTGACCATGTCCAGCCATCCCTGTGCAAGAAGCAGGGAACACCATGGACAGGTCTCCAGTCCATCACAGGGACATATAGAGACAAACAAGACAAACAACCATTCACTCTCTCATTCACACCTAGGCACAATTTAGAGTTACCAATCAGCCTAACATATATATTTTTGGTCTGTGGGAAGAAATCAGAACCACATGGACAAAGAGAACATGCAGACTCCTCTCAGAA
>JBBPBX010004865.1:12814-27633 GCA_038048925.1 Garcialebias charrua
GCCGCTCAAGTGTCTTAACCGCTCGACCAAACTGACAGTTGTGTTAGAGCAGTCCTCCATCATATAAGAAACAAGTCCAAACCGCGAGAGTGTGTGTGCACAGTTTCAACGAGACAGAGTTCATTCAAACAAGGTAATAAAACATTCTGGTTTTACTCAAGATGTGCTGCTGGCTGGAGCAGGGCTGAGCCCATAGCCCCCCCGGGGGCTAAATAAATGAATAAATAAATAAATGACCGCCAGGTCAGTTCCTAAACTGCTCGGCAACCGTGACGTCTTTTATAGTGAAGTGGGTTGAGCCGCACCAGTGGTTGCTAGGTGAGGGGCTGGACTCAGGTTTGGTGTGGGTTGTGGCTGCGGTTTGTGACGTCACAAACCGCAGGAAGTGCAATCGGCCCGTTTCTATCTAAGATAAATAAATCTACTTATAGTAAATAAACCACTGGGTGCATTTTTTTGGCCTTAGGACTGTTTCTTTATGAAGTAAATACCCAAATTTGAGTAAAAAAACATTAAAAAGTGAATTTTGCATGTGTGGTCCCCTTTAAGAAAATGATCAAAACAAATCTGTTAAAAAATATATATGAAATAGCGTAATGTGTATTGTATTAGTTAGAAAATTAGAAAGAGTTATGGTGTAGTCACACCAAGCAGCGTTTTGACCTCCAAAGCGTCCAGTTTACATGTAAAGTCAATGGTGGACGCGCTTCCAGGCACCTCCTGGCGTCTGGCGTCAGGTCGCGTGCGTGTTGAGCGTGCTGAGAAGCGTTTTTCCGTGCACGTGAACCGGCTTCCGCCTCCAAACCGAGCCTTCAACATGCTGAAGATTTTGCGGTTCAAACTTTCAAACGCCGCTCAACTCTACCCGATTGGTTGGTGTGTCAACCAATCAGGGAGAGTCGGGGGAGAAGAGAGGGGGTCAGGGGGAGAGTCCCTATGTGACGCGGAAACGAGGGTGCGCGCGCACTATGTGACGTATTGTTTGTCGAAAAAAAAAAGAAAAGACCCGCGAGCTCGTGGACTATGGAAGAGAAACTCATTGTAGCTGTGTGTTCGCGACAATTCCTTCACGACCAGTCAAGTCTGCTCGACAGAGACGGAAATAAACAGCTCCTCCTCGCCTGGCGGAGTGAGCAGGACTCCGTGCGCAGGGCTCTGTATACCGGTAAGCTCCTCCCACACACCCAGCAGCTTCTGGCTTCTGGCGTTCAGGTTTGAACACGCTGCATTCACAAGTGCGTCCACTTGCGTGCGTGAGGAGCTTTTTGGAGGTTCAAAACGCTGCTTGGTGTGACTGTACCATTAGTCATTTTGTACTGTTGGTTGAAGATTATTATTGTTTAATCTGATTGTTCGAAAAAAGGGGCAGATATAATAAGATTTATTCTTCTTTCTGCTACCTTTCATTTTTTTATATTTTTACATTATCATTTATGGGATTGTCTTGTATTGTTTCTTTTGTAAAAAAAATGACCAAATTTAATAAACATAAACATATTAAATGAAAAGTGTTAAATGTTATTTATTAGCATTAGTCACCTGCAATGCTGTCTCACTTGTGGAGTCTTGTTCCAGGTTTCTAGCTGCAGTGTGAGATCCTCTGCACTCCTGTGCATGAAGGACAGTCTTTTTAAGTTCAAAGTTTTTGTCTATCCATTGTGCCGTAAGACTAATCATGCTAACAGGGCTAACACGACATCCAAATGTCTGTGGTAAAACTCACCCAACAAGTCGTGCTATCGGCTGTTAACTTCTCAATGACATTGGAAATGACGGCTTGTAACTCGGGTAATGCTACGTCGTAAAAATATCTCAGACTGGGGACGATATAGCGAGGCTTCGGTATCCAACATCCTCAACGAAAATAAAACTTCCACACCGCCAACATTTTGAATTTTCCTCTCCACCGGGAGATCGGCTAGTTGCATGTGACATCATAGTGTTGCGCTGCCGCTGCAACATCATCACATTGTGCTACCGCTGCAGACAAACAGCACCTTTTCTATCGGCGAGTTATTTTAATGGAATGACCGATGTCCGATATTGAATTTTAATGCTAATATCGGCCGATACGATACCATGCCCATAATATCGTGCATCTCTAAACTTTATTTTTCTTGAACCATTCTTTGGTAGAACTGCTTGGGTGTTTAGAGTCATTGTCGCTGCATGACCCACCTTCTCTTCAGATTCAGTTCATGGACAGATGTTCGGACATTTTCTTTTAGAACTCTTTGATATAATTCAGTGCAAACGTCTGAGCTTGTGGAGCTTGCTTAGAAATGGCTTCCTCTTTGCACTGTAGAGTTTCAGCTGCAACGGCGGATGGCACGGTGGATTGTGTTCACTGACAATGCTTTCTGGAAGTATTCCTGAGCCCATTCTGTTATTTCTTTGACCGTGGCATTCCTGTTTGAGGTGCAGTGACGTTTAAGGGACCGGAGATCATGAGCGGAGATCATAAAAAGAAGTAGTTTGTGTTAACATAACACAAACTACTTCTTTTTATTTTCTCCAATAAAAGACAAACGTAAAATAACGACCCAGGTGAGATTCCAACTCGTAGCCTACGGGTCAAGATAAAATGTGAGCTTAAAGCCGAGAGCTTATCCCTTTGCGCCACGGCGGCTTATTAGTTTTTTTGGAGTCAACCTTTCCTATGAAGGATTCGCCCCTTGTAAAATTCTGGCACGCGCAGGATTTAGAGATTATCAGTTATACTTTAAAACCCTGGCTACGCGCAAGAGTTAGAGAATATTAGTTATATTTTATAGAACTTCAGCATTCGCGCTGAAAGGCGGAAATGCTCTGTAGGCTATGGGTGTGCGCTTCGTGTTATTTACGTCCTAACATAAGCTGAATTGTAATCAGTCATTAACAAAAATTTAACTCAGAAACACTAATTCAGCTAACAATTATTTTAGGGGTTTCTGTAGTTAAATATTAATGAAATCAGCTCGCGCTGAGGTTGTTGTTTGAATGAGTCCCGCCCCTGCTGCAAACAACGAATCAAATGTGAGCAGTACATGACGTCAAACTGGGTCCGTGGGGCTCGGCCCGATAAGAACCACGGTGGAGATGGTTCCAAAACGAGGGCGGACCCCGGGCGGAAAAGGAAAATGCGAACATGCCGAACCCGGGTTAGAAGCAGGGTGGAGCCGGGGAGAGCCGAGGAGGGCCGTGCAGTGCGAAAACGGCTTCTGGAAGCTCTTTTTATACCCAATCATGTTGTCAATTGACCTAATTAGTGTTAATTGGTCTTCCAGCTGTTCATTATATGCTCAATTTCCTTTTTTCAGCCATTTATTATTATTTACATTTATTATTCACATATGATTGTGCAGCTACCCATCCAGGTTGTCATATTGTAAAGTTTGCAGATGATACAGCGGTGGTGGGATGCATCACAAACAATGATGAGTCCAGCTACAGGCAGGAGGTGGAACACCTGGAGAGCTGGTGCAAAGAGAATAGAGCTTTGGAGCACACGTCACTGTGTGGGGGAGTGTCGGGGGCGTGTCGGGGCGTTCCGGTCTCAACCGCCATCTTTGTTGCCCTCAGAAAAAATAAAAGAAATTCAGGAGATTTTCATTGTTTTCGCGCTGTATCTTCCGTCACGATTCTGAAAAGCAGGCAAAATAAAGTGGACTGTATCCTAATAAGCTTCTCCCAGGTGAGAAAAAAAAACTACATGGAAAAAATCGGTATAATTGGAAATGTTGCCCGTTTGAAATAAATAAATAAATGGAGCAGAGACCTGGAGTAATACTTGCCTCCACTGACATTCCCAGTCATTTTAGCAGACCTGTGTCAGTGTTTACACCACAAATAATTTTTATAATTACAATTCACTGGGAGAGCTGGTCCAATCTAGATGATTTGGACATGCTTAAATCCCCCAGATTGTAAATACGTTGAAGGTACGTTGTTGGCTCATTAATTTTACATAAATTATTAATATACATGTCTTTCAGAATCAATCAACCTTCTGTATGCTATGAGTATTAGAAATTGTGAACACTTAAAGGTATTGTGACATGATGTTGGAAATTTGCACATTTGTCAGAACATATATATCTTATATCATTGAGCTCGGTTCGTTTTTGCATAATAAATTATAAATATATTACAATTTTATTCTAAATTATGGTAATTTTTCCCCTGGGATACGCCCCTAAAATTCCGCGCATTTCCGCAATACGTCATCAGTGTGACGTGCAAACGGGAAGAAGGCAGAGCCTTGCCCGTTTGTTTGGTGTGTTAACTGCTTGCCATACTGATTCATTTCCTGAAAGATCGCCTCTTTTTTTTAGCCGTTTTAGCCAAAATTAAATAAATAAATAAAATGGATAAAAATGGTGATAAAAATGGTTAAAATGGTGAAATAAATAGTTATTTGTCATTCATTAGCCTATTTTCACCTATTTTCCCACTTTTACTTAATCAAATTTTCATTTACCAATTTTCCCATTTTTACTTACCTCTTTTACCATTTTTACTTAATCAATTTTCATTTACCTCTTTTCCCATTTTTACTTAATCAATTTTTCATTTACCTATTTTCCCACTTTTACTTAATCAAATTTTCATTTACCTATTTTCCCATTTCCCACTTTTACTTAATCAATTTTTCATTTGCCTATTTTCCCATTTTTACTTAATCAATTTTTCATTTACCTATTTTCCCACTTTTACTTAATCAATTTTTCATTTACCTCTTTTCCCACTTTTACTTAATCAATTTTTCATTTACCTCTTTTCCCATTTTTACTTAATCAAATTTTCATTTACCTATTTTCCCATTTCCCACTTTTACTTAATCAATTTTTCATTTACCTCTTTTCCCACTTTTACTTAATCAATTTTTCATTTACCTCTTTTCCCATTTTTACTTAATCAAATTTTCATTTACCTATTTTCCCATTTCCCACTTTTACTTAATCAATTTGTCATTCACCTATTTTTCAATTTAACAAGTTTTTCTTTTGTCTTTTTCCATTTACCTGATTTGGTATTTCCCATTTTCATTAATCAATTTCTCATACAATCCCTTTTACCCATTTTTCTTTCACCTATTTTTCATTCAACATCTGTTTGAAAAACTTTTCATTTTCCCATTTGTTTATTTTCCTTATTTATTTAGTATTTCCTTATTTTCTTATTCATTTCACGCAAATTTGGGAAAAGAATAAATGCAAATGAGGAGAGGCGTCATCGGTGTACAATGGCAGCCCATTGGTTGGTTAGATACAACTGCAGCACGGAGCTTCTCTGACTGGACTTCTTCCCCTCCGTAAAGCAGTCTAGCAATGGCGAGTTACAGAAGCCACCGTTTCCTGTTTTGGACTTTCAGAATAAAAGCTTGCTTCTCGACGCCGCAGTGTGTAGAGACGCAAAGTTCGCGCTGTTGCTCTTGTTTTGAAAATAAATACCTTCGTGTCTTTGAACGGACGTGAAAGCTTTATGGAAGCGTCCGTTTGTTTTGGTGAAGCAGAGGGAACAGCACGTTCCGTCTCAAACTTGTCCTAAATGCTGATAAAACAAAATCGTTCTTTAGTTTTAGCAGGTCGTTTTCGTAAATGAGCCCATGAGGCTCTATAAGATTTACCTGACTAGATAAAGGTTGAATGAATACGAAGCTGAAGTTAGCTTCCGATTCCAGCTTCCAATTAAACTAAATAAATATGGTATTAGAGGACCAGCATTACAGTGGGTATCTAGCTATTTGAAGGACAGGAAACAGTTTGTGCAAATAAATGATGTTAGATCTGACCTCCGTGATATCACTTGTGGAGTTCCTCAGGGTTCTGTGCTTGGACCAAAGTTGTTTATTTTATATGTGAATGACTTGGTAAATGTGTCAGCACTACTTAAATGTGTTCTTTTTGCCGATGACACCACTTTTTTCAGTTCGGGTAATGACATAAAACAGATTTTGGATATGATGAAAACAGAATTTATTAAAATACAAACTTGGTTTAAATTAAACAAATTATCTTTGAATTTAGATAAAACTAACTACATGATTTTCAGTAACAAAAAGGGAATTGTTGATGACGATCCATTTGAAATTGAAGATGTTGTGATCTGTAAAGTGAGTGAAGTGAAGTTTCTGGGTGTTATCATTGATGACAAACTGACATGGAAACATCATGTAAATTCTATTAAAAAAAACTAGCTAGAGCAATTGCAGTACTGTATAAAGTCAGGGATTTTTTAATTGATAAAGCTTTACATATGTTGTATAACACAATCATTGCTCCACATTTAATCTATTGTATTGAGGTTTGGGGAAAAGCATGCAAAACTATTACAAAGCCTGTTTTTATTTTACAAAAGAGAGCTGTAAGAGTAATCACCAGAAAACATTTCACTCACCCTTCAAACACCTTGTTTATTCAACTAAACTTATTGAAATTCCAGGAATTGGTAGAATATAGTATTTTATCAATTATGTATAGGGCTCATAATAACACATTACCTTTAAATATCCAAAGAAATTTTATAAAAAGACAAAGTTATTACAATCTCAAAGGGACAGAGATATTCATCAAACCACAATTCAGAACCAGCTTAAAAGGACGGTCTACCTCAATTCAGGGAATTCGATTGTGGAATGCTCTGGAGAGTGATGTTAAAAATGAAAAATCAATGTATACATTTAAGAAAAAGGTCAAAAAGGACTTGCTCAAAAACTATATATGATGTAATCTTGCGTGTTTGTGTATTACAATTATGTTGTACTTATGATGTACGGTACGTTTGTGTATTACAGTTAGAAAAATTAAGTAGAGTTATTCATTTTATGAAGCAGTTTGTGTATTACAGTTAGAAAAATTAAGTAGAATTATTCATTTTTGTGATGAATTTGTGTATTACAATTAGGAAAATTAAGTAGAATTATTCATTTTGTGAACATCTTGATGTTGTGCCATCTTTTAGTTTGTGTATTTCAATTAGAAAAATTAAGTAGAATTAAGTAGAATTATTCATTTTATGATCTAGTTTGTGTATTACAGTTAGGAAAATTAATAAAAAATAAAAAAAAATAGGAAAATTAAATAAAATTATAAAAAAATAAAATAAAATAAAAAAAAAAAAAATTAGAATTAGAAAATTAATTAGAATTATAGGTGATGTAGTTTGTGTATTACAGTTAGAAATATTAAGTAGAATTATTCATTTTGTGATCTAGTTTATGTTTTACAGTCAAGAAAATTAAGTAGAATTATTCATTTTGTGATGTAGTTTGTGTATTACAGTTAGGAAAATAGGTAGAACTATTCATTCTGTGATGTTGCTTGAAAGTTATCATTGGTTGAACAAACTGTGAAATAGGGGCAGATATAATAAGATTTCATCTTCTTTCTGCTCCCTTCATTTTATCCTACTTGTAATCTTGTATCTGATGAAACTGTCTTGTATTGTTCTTTTAAAATGAATGAATAAACATCAAATCAAATCAAATCAAATCAATTCGGCAAATGACTAAAGGCATATTACAACTAATTTTTCAGTACCTTGAGCGGGTTTAATCTGCTCTAGCTCAAAAACTACAACACCTAGACTCTTCAAACCAGGACTAGATTATTCTACACTAATAGAAGGATATATAAAACTAAGTTTGAGCTTTGTGAAACCTTTTTCTGATTTGTGAAACTTCAACAAAGTTTTTTTTTATCATTTTTAGGCTACTGCACCATATTAGACCTGGTCCAGCTCAGAAACCACAACACCTGGACTCTTCAAACCAGGACTATATTATTCTAGACCAGGGGTCTGCAACCTGCGGCTCTGGAGCCACATGCGGCTCTTTGGCCCCTCCGCATTGGCTCTTGCAAGTTTTGACCAAAATTAACATAAACTGAATTTTATAGGATGTTATACTGTACCCAAAACAAACAAAAAAAGTAGTTTTAGCAGTTTTCCTGTAATTTAATTTGCAAATATGTGGATACTAGTACATAGAATAAATTATACTCGCTTTAACTTCATGCTTTATTTCTTCTAGGATACTCATAGCCTGGTTAAAACCAGACCCTGTCCTTCACTTTGCTTCAGACAAGGGTCTGGGACCTCTCCATTGACAACCAATTCTTGCTGGAGGCGTGGCCTCTGCTGATGGCTGCTCCCCCGTGGTCTGCTGAACTTGACTTCAGCTCCGCCTCCTGCTGAATTTTCTCTCGCTCCGTTGCATATTGCGTTTATATGTTAATAAAACGTCCTAATAAAATAAAACCATGGATCGCTGGTCCAACACACCAGAAGACCAGGAAATCTGATGGGACTCAGGCAGCAACTTAACACTAGGATGACTGAATTTTCAAGATCCTGAGGACAAACCCCCTCCTTCTCCTGCACAATCATTGGACCATTAACTGCCTTTTGTTATAAATATGTGTGCACTCAACTCAGACACCCCACCACACCAGACTGCACAGACTGCATTCCAATGTTTCCACCAGGTAAGTAAGACTCTACTTGCACTTTCCCCCTTAGTCAGAAGAGAGGCCCTGACCTGAATTCACACATAACAGACCCTGAATTTATCTCACAGTTGAGCATTTTGGGACATCCACTGAACGGAAAGCTTTGTCTGCTCCAGAACAATTTTATGCATGAAATTGTCTTGTTCTGCTGTGCTGATTATCAGAGTCAGAGAGTCTTTATTGTCATTTGCACCGCATGTGGTACATGTGATGAAAACGAGATTATGTACACGGGGTCCCAGTTACATCCAACAACAAATTATCCTGTAACACTGATGGTCTGTCAAATAAATTATTTTGCTTTCAAGTACTTCTCTCTCCTTGTCCTTGGCACATGTATATACGGTACGTGCCGGCACATGCAGGTGGCCCATTGCTGTGTTCTACAACATGCTTGACCTATTGTTGTCCATCACCTGACGGACCGACACAGGTCACATGACATGGGGTCAACTGACAAAACGACACAGGTCACACGACATGAAGTCAACTGACTGACAGACACTGGTCACACGACATGAGGTCAACTGACGGACCGACCCAGGTCACACGGCATGAGGTCAACTGACGTACCGACACAGGTCACATGACCTGAGGTCAAGTGACGGACCAACACAGGTCACACGACATGAAGTCAACTGACGGACCGACACAGGTCACACGGCATGAGGTCAACTGACGTACCGACACAGGTCACATGACCTGAGATCAACTGACGGACTGACACAGGTCACATGACCCGAGGTCAACTGACGGACCGACACAGGTCACATGACCCGAGGTCAACTGACGGACCGACATAGGTCACATGACCTGAGGTCAACTGACGGACCGACACAGGTCACATGACCCGAGGTCAACTGACGGACCGACATAGGTCACATGACCCGAGGTCAACTGACGGACCGACACAGGTCACATGACCTGAGGTCAACTGACGGACCGACATAGGTCACACGACATGAAGTCAACTGATGGACCGACACAGGTCACATGACCTGAGGTCAACTGACGGACCGACACAGGTCACATGACCCGAGGTCAACTGACGGACCGACACAGGTCACATGACCTGAGGTCAACTGACGGACCGACATAGGTCACACGACATGAAGTCAACTGATGGACCGACACAGGTCACACGACATGAGGTCAACTGACGGACCGACACAGGTCACATGACCTGAGGTCAACTGACAGACCGACACAGGTCACACGACATGAAGTCAACTGACGGACCGACATAGGTCACACAACATGAGGTCAACTGACGGACCGACATAGGTCACATGACCTGAGGTCAACTGACGGACCGACACAGGTCACATGACCTGAGGTCAACTGACGGACCGACATAGGTCACATGACCTGAGGTCAACTGACGGACCGACACAGGTCACATGACCCGAGGTCAACTAACGGACCGACACAGGTCACATGACCCGAGGTCAACTGACGGACCGACACAGGTCACATGACCTGAGGTCAACTGATGGACTGACATAGGTCACACAACATGAAGTCAACTGATGGACCGTCACAGGTCACATGACCTGAAGTCAACTGACGGACCGACATAGGTCACATGACCCGAGGTCAACTGACAGACCGACACAGGTCACATGACCTGAGGTCAACTGATGGACCGACATAGGTCACACAACATGAAGTCAACTGACGGACCGACACAGGTCACATGACCTGAGGTCAACTGACTGGACCGACACAGGTCACATGACCTGAGGTCAACTGACGGACCGACACAGGTCACATGACCTGAGGTCAACTGACGGACTGACACAGGTCACATGACCTGAGGTCAACTGACAAAACGACACAGTTCACACGACATGAAGTCAACTGACGGACCGACACAGGTCACATGACCTGAGGTCAACTGATGGACCGACATAGGTCACATGACCTGAGNTATATATACATACATATATCCTATACTGTACTTGTACAGGGTACATGTGTGGTGGGTACATGGGTGGTAAGTATCCGGTATATACCTGGTACATACAATATATACTATATAGCTGGTACAGTGTAGGAATAAACCCATAATCCGTTATTAAAACAAATATGTATTATTATTATTTTTATGACTGATAGCACATACCTGGCATTTACCATTGGGTTCAAACCAGGTACATGTTGGGTATGTATCTGGTACTACAGTGACTAGGCTGTATTACAAAGTGGCTTGTTTCTTTGTACTTACTTGAAGAGGGTTACAAAAGGTCACATACTTTGTTTTTGTAATCCACTGACAAAAAATTTAAGAATTATTGACGTCATCATGCCTCCTTATTGTCCACTCTCAAAATTATTTATCTTTTAAAATAATAAGAGAGACAAATCCTCCTATGAGAAAAATGGAGGAGCTAAATGTCTTGCGTGTTTCAATTATTGAGATACGTGTTGAAATTTTAAAACAGCAACTGTTCTGGAGGGTTTCAGATGTACTATGTATAAAATCCTGCTGATTATTTGCTGCCAGACTGTTTATGTGCAGGATGTTACTTTATTATCAGCTGCTTATGCAACCCCAGCATCATGTGGTCACTGCGCTGTTCACTGTCCAGCCTGCAGACGAGGCATTCAGTCATTCTGTGATGCGATAAAAACATGCTGCAGCTGCACCTGGGCTTTAGTTTTCAAACTATTTAGAGATCTGCTTGTTCTTTTTAACACCGATTACAAAAATGAAGATGAAAATGACCCAAATATTAAAGAAAGATTTGGTTTTCAGTGACAGATTCTTTATTTAAGTCATTTATAAATGTAAAACCACTCTGTTTTGGGTTACAACAAAACTCAACACGATATAAAATAAAATAAAAAGATGATTCTGAATTCTGCAGACAACCCTTTATTCTGTTTTATAAGTAAATATAAGATGTCATGCTGCTGCTCTGGGAGTGCCATGTTTGTTCTGTTGTTTTGTTACAACAAAAGGAAGTTGTTCTATGTTGCAGCACATATGAGTACCTGCTGGTCTACCTTTCTGTCTGTCCATGGCATCCCACTTGGACCAGTTCAGAGAGGACAGATGGGCTAAACTGCACCTTTTCCCCCACAAACACCATTCACATAAGGGGAGATGCCACCGCTTTTACATGCATTTGCCTGAACATTGCTTAATTATTTTAAGAATTGTCTTGACGCTCATCCTGCTGAACAAAATAATCTTCCCCATTTATCAAATCACTCATCATTTAATCCCTTCCACAAAATGTTTCCACTTTATTGGACATAATTGGACTGATGTGACTTTTAAAGCGGCAAGTACGGTACCTGTAGTTATGTTACAGTTTTCACACAGGCTATATTATTAAGTTGTAACTAATGTTTTTTTTTACATTGTGTTCTTTTGTACAGATTATTTTGTACTCACACATCTAATAGCTCAAACTGAACCCGTCTCTCTGCTGGACCTAATATCTGCACCACCTCACTTCCGATTCCCAGACACCGTTGAGCACTGAGCCTCAGCTAATCCTCCTCTAATGCGTGCAGCTTTACGAGGCCGGACTGCAGTGAAGCACCAGGCGCGTGCGCTTTCTATCGCAGCCTTTTGGTGATGAATAATGCACACTCGACTCATACAAACATAATGCTGGAAATCACGGTGGAAGACGGAGACAATGAGGCTCCTGATTGCTGCTGGGTGATGGGAAAGCAGGTTAGACTGCAGCCAGTAGAAGAATGTGTTGAAGGCGAGCACAAACACAGATTAGTGTTAATCTTCTGGAGAGAATGAGCTCTCCCCCTCTGGCTCTGTGCTTTTTCACTTGAAATACGTTCATGCATCTCTCTGGTTTTAATTACCTCAGTCTTTAAAACAAAATATCCATGGGATGTTTCTGTTAGAGGAAAAAAAGAAGTTTAATCATTAGAATTATAAGATAAGCTTTCAGCAAACATTTAGGAGAGTATTTAAACTTTAAATACTTCACCACATGCGTCCAAGATCCATAATTTATTTTATTTTTTTAAGATTTGCATCAAAATTCTATAGCAATCTAAAAATTTGAAAATAAAATTAAAACATTATACAAATTCTTGCAAGTGATGCCAGACTGCTTTTTGTAGAAACAGAAGAAGAAGAAAAATCCCTTTGAAAACTTTTGAGTCTTTAATTTTAGCACACTATTTTAATAAAATAAAGTTAAATTTGTACGCCTCTTTTATGATTGTCTATTGTTGTCGTTGTTGTCCACTGTTGTCATCACTCTTTGTTAAAGAAATCAGATCTCTCTGGAAACCGAGTCCCCGAGGCTCAATGGGATTAACCTGTATAAATAAAGTTTGAATGAAAACAATTTCTATAAAACCTGTTTCATTGTGTTGCAGGTGTGTTGACTTTAATATAAGTTGTCTTGCTAAAACAACAAAAACATGGAAAGAAAAAAAATTAAACCAAGAAAAAAGAATACGTCAAGAAAAATAAAGGAAATGTGTCTTTATTTGTAGCCTGTTCTTGCAGAAGAAAGTGAAAAACAATTTTTCCCACAATTACAAAATGTGGATTAGACGTCATTTAATTTCTACGATAAAAGTATTACCACTCAGTTAAAATATTTAGACACGACAAATTTGTTTTTGTTGAAAGTGATAAGTAAAAACTGAATCCCTTCAATTGATTAATTTTATTTAATAAGTGTTATAGCCTGAAGCTATATGTTTAAGTGACAGGTTGTTTTGCTGATCCCGCTGTGATGTAGCCCATCTGGGATTGGCTGGCCTCTCCTGACTCCTCCCCTAATGGATATCTATCTGCATTCTGGTTGGCTGCTTTATCTCCTGCTCCTCCAATCACAGAAGAGATCTGCATATTTAAGCCCACCCCTGACTGTTATTTAGAGCAGCTCCTCTTTTTGTATTTATTTGGTCTTTGGTTTGTCTTTGGCTAACAGTCATAGTTGCCAAGTCTGCTTATTATAAGCAACTTTGGGCTTGTTCATGTCTAAAGCCTTGTAAATCTTGTGAGTCGTGGGTTGTTTTAAACATGAAGTTGCTTATTTGGGCTTGAATTTCTTTCCAAGTTAAACTAGTTGATTGTCTCCCAGCTCCGCACAATAAAGAAAACACGAGTGGTAGTAGGTAGTTTGTCCCTTCCATGCCCCCATTCCTGTTTATCGCTCCCGCCCAAGTTGGCGAGGCGTCAGGCGCACATATAATAGACATAGACACAATAGACATACATAGACATACAAATACGTCTGTGGGCGCACACCCCGAACACTAGGGGGCTCCACTCACACGCAGATGTCAGGATGTTTTGCTTTTAAAAAATATGTAGAAAAAATTACTTATACAAAATGAATTTTTTAATCAGAGCTCCAAAGCATTTATTCAAAGTGTTTATCATAATTTTGCTATTGTTTACATGTAATGCCGTAATAAATGTATGTTTATAGTGTTTAAATATGGCATGTTTTACACCAGGGATCACCAACCTTTTTGAAACTGAGAGCTACTTCGTGGGTACGGAGTCATACAAAGGGCACCAGTTTGATAAACTCTTTGGAAATAACAAAGCGTAAATTGAATTTTTTTTATAATAAACATATTTTTAAGAACATATTTTTAAGATAGACATTTTAAAATATATATAACTACAAAAAAATAATAACAACTAAATAAAATGAAATTTTAAATGCAGCTTAGTAGTGAGTTGGGCTATTTTTAGAACAGGTCCGAGGGCACCTCAAATGGTCCTTGGGGGCGACCGGGCGCCCGCGGGCACCATGTTGGTGACCCCTGTTTTACACAATGGGGTGGGTTGCCAGCTGGGCTTGTTTTGAGCTTGTTTTCATAGAGCTGGTTGCTTGTTTCTATCACAAGATCTGGCAACACTGCTAACAGTGCAATTGAAGTTGTTCGTTATTATTGGCGTAAGTTTCTGAAGACAGTCAGCAGGCTTACTAGTTCACAACCATTGTTTTGATTCTGTAAAATTGGCTTGGTTTATTTATTGATTTAAATGGGTTGTATTAGTTACCTTTATCCTACTTTAGCTGTTAATCCAGTTTGTGTACTTTAGTTTATCCAGAGATTTGTAATATATTTACCACAATTGTTGACATTATGTTATCGCCTTTGTTAAGAAAATATAATTGTAAAATATCCTTTGTAATTGGTACTTTGAAAGTACAGTACCCTCTTTTTGTTTAGTCTTGTTTCACTGACCCGATAAATCACTACTTTTATTCAAAACCTAATTCCACCTGGTTTTAATGCTACCTCTCCTTGGCTGAACTGAGTCGTAACAAGTAAATGGGTTGGCTTGGCACCATATATATAATATGTGTGTGTGTG
>JBBPBX010004865.1:32418-74506 GCA_038048925.1 Garcialebias charrua
CTGCAGGGTCATCAGGGGCTGCAACATAGCAAAGCAGATTTGGTTTGGTTGTTTCATCAGCACAGACGAATAAAAATCTGCACATGACTGAAACCTGTCAGCAAACATTATTATTAAATGTATTCATTTCAAATTTAAAAAAAACACAAGAAAATTATTTACAAAACCACAATATAAAGCAAAACAATACATGAAATGAAAGGAGGCAGAAGAAGAAAAAAAAATCTTATTATATCTGCCCCTTCTTCAAACAAAATTAATTCAAACAATCAATTCAATCGCATATAAAAAAAATATAAGATATTAAATGATTTCTCACACAATACCATAAATTGTAATTTGCATATAAACCAATTTATGAATATTTGTTCAGAAATTTTGTTTTAATCATTATATAGATAGATATAGATATTGACTTTGCAATTTTAATATCAAGTTCCAAACAATTCCACAGTCCTATTCCCTCCCTGTACTAAAGTTAGACCTACTAGTTCTGTATTGTGGCATAACAAATAAATCCGTTCCCTTGAGATTGTAATTACTAGTCCAAAAAGCCTTTGGATATTTGAGGGTAATGAGAAATTCTGAGCTTGGAACAATAATAAAAGAACATTATAGTCAACCAAAAACATCAGATTTTAAACACCAAATTTGTAAGTGTACTTTAATTTTAAAAGCTCAAGTGGATTATGAAGCTACATTTTGAGGTTTTTGGATGTAATTCTGGATTTAAGGGTAATTTAATTGGTCCTTGAACGCATCACGGCGGAGTAAACAGGTAACTTCAGTGGGGATTTGTGTAGGCCTCTCAAAATAATCTGCTCAGCTGAGTGCTGCATGTCAGAAACAAACAAACTGCGATTAAAATGAACGAGTGGGACGAGATTTGGACCGGGTCAAGCCTGTGTGAGGGGTCTGAACCTGCCTACAGAAGGAAGAGGGGATGTGGACTAGGCCATCATCCTCATCATCATCACTGGAGAAGCTGCTCACCTCCCCACGAAGTTCTCCAGAACCGAGCTCTTCCCGGCGCTCTGGCCGCCCACCACGGCGATCTGCGGCAGGTCCAGGTTGGCGTTTTGTCCGATGGCCGAGAAGGCATCCTGCATGCGGTTCACCAGAGGAATCAGATCCTCCATTCCCCGGTTCCCCATCTTTGCGGCGCGAGAGGATGAAGGACTGGTCCTCCTCGTCAGAACGGGGTTTAGTTGTTGTTCCACTTATTTTATTCTATTAATATTTGCTTTAATTCTCGATTTTCTTCCTTGTTCCTCGGCTCCCCTCACCGCAACCCTCAACAAGCGCAGGAGGAGGAGGATCTCTTGTGTTTTCTCTCGAGATCTCAGCAGTACTTAAAACTCACCGCTTGGTGGTGCTGTTTACCACTTTACAGTGCTTAAAAAAAGTCTCCCTGCCAAATCCCCCCTGGACTTTCCCAGTGGTGCAGAAAGTACAAATAAACAGACAAAAATGTACTCTAGTAAAAGTAGAAGTACCATATTAATATTTTTACTTAAGTAAAAGTAAATAAGTACTTGCTTTTAAAAATACTTAAAGTATTAAAGTAAAAGTACTTGCTCAATGTATTAATGCAATGGTCTACATTAAGTGTGCGTATTGTATGTATATTTTCTGTAACACATTAATAGTGTTTAGTCATTTTAATGAACAATGCTGCAAATAATGCATGTTTTTATTGTGTTTACACTGTGACACAGTTCACACTTGGACTTGTGATTCTGTGTCAGAATTTCAGGGATGACCTACAGAGTTAAATGCCATTAAGCAAAATAAGAATAAGGAATGATTATACCTTTGAAAGTTTTTATTTAACACAAAGTAAAACCAATGTGTAATTTTAATTGCAGTAAACACATTGAAGTAAAAGTTGTCTGCATGAAAAAAGGAGCATTAGACCTAACAAAGGAATATCTGATCATTTCAACTCCAGTTTGTCATCAACTCTAGTTAAAATACTGTCTAGTCAACCTTGTAATGGATCAACAATGAACAATATTTTAACTTTCCGACAACATTTTCAAAACTTGGACCTGAGTGTTGAGACATTTAGAGACATATCTTGTCTCCTGACATCCCATGAATTGACACATTTTAATATTGCAGCAAGAATTTCTTGTTCAAGTTCAGAAGAAGTTGGTTTTCAAAGTTTTTTGAGTCCAGTCTGTCTCTTTTGGGAGAGAGAATCTGTCCTGCTGTTCTGAACAGTCTTTCAATAGTCTTTCAATAATATTTCAATAGTCTTTCAATAAGGCCATGGGTGTTGTGTATCTTCTGGCTGACTCTCCACAGTGGAATCATTTTGGGTGTGTTAGTGGTGCTGTGGGTGCTCCCAGATCAATTACATTTATACTAGAATATACATCATTGGTCCAGCTCTTCTTGAAGGCAGGTCTAACTTTACCTGCCCACTTTGCAGTGATTCAATGGACCAACTCCCCTTTTGACATCAGTTACTTTCAAATTAACGACAAATAGTAAAAACTGTAACGTGAATGTAACTTGTAACTCAAAGCATTATAGAAATGTAGTGTAGTAGAAAGTACAGATACTTCATGTAAAATGTAGTGGAGTAAAAGTAAAAGTACCCACATTTAATGTGGCACGATCCGCATGGATTTTTTTAAATTGAAAATTAATTTTAAATTATTTAGCACCTCCAGCACCTGTCTGCAGCCCACAGGTGCAGGTAGAAGCTCCCTCCAGCAGCATGTCATAATCTCAGCTCTGCAGAGGAAAAGTGGGCTTGGCCAAGAGCTCTAGTGGGTGACAGAGTGCAACCGGAGGCATAGTGGTGAAATCATGACATGCTGTGCTCTTTTAGAGTTAGAAACATTGTTTAGAATATTACAAGAGTGCAAGAAATCCATGAGGGCTGATTCCTTGGCAAAAAAACTTATGGGAAAGGACACAAAAGCCTTTTGGAAATAGGTTAAATCTATAGGAAATAATAAATCCACTCTCCCTTGCACTGTTGATGGTGCCTCTGGGGCAAATATGATTGTAGATTTTTGGCAACAACACTACAGCAAGATATTTACCTGTGTTCAGAGTGAACCCTTCCATGTTGACAAGGTTAGTACTGCAGAAACTATCAAGTCACATGAGGTCTATCAAGCAATTGAAGAACTATCTGTAAATAAATCTATAGGAATGGATCTTATTTCAGCTGAACATCTCAAGTTTGCAAGTTCAAGGGTAGCCCCTCTTCTTGCCTTGTGTTTCACTGGCTTTATCATGCATATCATGCATTCCCGATTCCTTGATGCATGTTGTTATTCTTCCTGTGATTAAGAACAAAGCTGGAAAAATTGGCAGCTCTGATAACTATAGACCTATTGCCCTAGCTAATACACTATCTAAGGTCTTTGAATTAATTATTTTGCCAAAATTGGCAAAGATAGTAATGTCTGCAGACAATCAATTTGGGTTCAAGTCCGAGCATGGCACTGATCTATGTATATATGGCCTAAAAGAATTACTGAATAACAAAAATTCTACGGTTTTTATGTGTTTCTTAGACGCCTCCAAGGCTTTTTAGAGAGTCAGAGTCAGAGTCAGAGTCAGAGAGAATTTATTGTCATTTGCACCGCATGTAGTACATGTGTTGAAAACGAGATTATGTACACAGGGTCCCAGTTACATCCAACAACAAATGCAAGAGAAAAACAATAATAACATCTAGGATTAACTAAGAGAGACATCAGCTAGTAATACACTAAGCCCTAATGTAGTAGAAAAACATCATTATAAACAGCAGCACGAACATGAGCAGATGGTCACAGATGAACGCAGCAACAAGAAACAGATCAGCATCAGCATGATGTGACATTTTGCAGTGTTTATTCTTATTATTTATTTATTCATGAGTCTGACAGCCTCAGGGTAGAAGCTGTTCCTCAGTCTAGTGGTTCTACATTTGATGCTCCTCAACCTCCGTCCCGAGGGGAGTGGTGCAAAGAGTGAGTGTGCTGGGTGAGTGAGGTCTTTTGATCGTGTAAACCATCGAAAACTATTTTTAAAATTATGCCAAGCTGGTGTGCCCAAATATATAGTGAGATGTCTGTCCTATTGGTATGCTAACCAAAATATGCAAGTCAAATGGGATAATTGTGTGTCTGCATCCTTCCGTGTCAGCAATGGTGTCAGACAAGGAAGCATTTTATCTCCTATACTGTTTAATTTTTATATGAATGACCTCTCTAAGCAGCTAAACCTGTGTAGAACTGGCTGCATGGTTGGAGATACAATTATCAATCATCTTATGTATGCTGATGACTTAGTGGTTTTTAGTCCAAGTTCAGCTGGTCTTCAGAAGCTGCTTCATGTCTGTTCAGCATATGGTGAGACACATGATATCATATTCAACCCCTCTAAAAGTCTCATTTTGATTTGTCGCACTAAAGAGGACAAAAATAGTGTATTTCCACTTTTTAAGCTGTCTGGGACTTTATTGAATGTTGCAAATGAAGTAAAGTATCTGGGTCATGTGTTGACAGACCGTCGGTCTGATGATGAGGACATTTACCGTCAGGTTCGAATGATATATGCTCAGGCAAATATCCTTGCTCGTAAGTTTGCATTCTGTTCTGATGAAGTGAAAATTAACTTATTTAGATCATATTGTACATCACTGTATACGGCACATTTGTGGTGCAATTTTAAAAAAGCCAGTCTTCATAGATTGAAGGTGGCTTATAATGACGCACTAAGACTTCTTTTAAATAAGCCCAGATGGACCAGTGCCAGTGAACTGTTTGTATCTGCTCGCGTCAACACTTTGATGGCTGTTTTAAGAAATTTTATGTATAAATTTGTCGTTTACATAAGTCTAATAATAGAATTATTCTACTGTTGACTAATGTCAAATATAGTGCAGTGAAATATTCATCTGTGCTTTGGAGACATTGGTATGATTGCCTCCTGAACGGTTAGGTACTTTCTATTTTTATATTTTATAATTTTTGTAATTTTGAAAAAAAAAAAATCATTGGCATTGTAATTCACTTACTGTTTACAATAGTCCCTCGTTTATTATGGGAATTTCTTTTTTTTGTATTTTGCATTTTACATTGTCATGTTCGTTGTCTCTTATGTAGGTTGGACTCTGAGTCTGTAATAAAGTTATCTATCTAAATTCCCATAATAAACGAGGGACTACTGTAAACAGTAAGTGAATTACAATGCCAATGATTTTTTTTCCAATGAAAAGTGTTCATTTTGGTAGGAATGGTTACCAGTAAATGCCTATGACTTTGTTTTCTCTCATTTCATGGCTCCCTGAATATACAAACATGCTACCCACCACAAGTTAGCATTTAATAGATGGTGTAAAAAGTAAATCATACTTTTTCTACCTTAAATTTGAAACATTTCTCTGTGGTTTAGGTTGAAGTAATGTCACTCATTTGCTCTAACACATTAGCTACAGTAGCCCTGTTCGGCTGGGCTCAAGTCTCAGCATATGATCTATTAACAGTGACAGTTCAAATAAATTGCAGTTTAAGTTGATTCTATGACAACTTATTTTTATTTTCTATATACATTTCTGCAACTACCGTTTCAGATAAAGATTGTCCTAATAAACACATTTAACTCAGAACAAAATTAATTTTGTTTATATTACATTAAAACGTAGAACATTTTTCATAACTTTATTCACACATTTGAACATTTTAATTTTTCAATATTTACACCATTTAACATTTGGCCTCAACAATGAATTCAGATAAAAACAAGTTCAATGGCTGTAAAGCTAGAGGTCTGTAGTTACAGATGTTGACATTTCTTTTGAAACAAAAAAACAAACTTTAACACAATGGAAAGACTATTCACAAAAAAAATATATACATGCAAGTAATCATTTCTTGACAGCATACCTCTTCAGTACTCATGTTATTACAAACAAAACCCTGGCTATCTTCCAGTGTTGGTTAAATGAGAACTCTTGTGACCTAAGGACTTTTAACATTCAGCAGTTGTCCCTCATGTAGTTTCTCATGTGTATTTTATGAGTCATTGCAAACCACCGCTTTGTGTCCTGTGTGGATTCTCATGTGTGCGTTTAAATGGACTGTTGGCTAAATCTTTGTCCACAAAGTTCACAGGTAAATGGTTTATATCCTGTGTAGATTCTCATGTGTGCGTTTAAACTGGCTTGATGTCTAAAGCTTTTTCCACAAAGTTCACAGGCAAATGGTTTCCATCCTGTGTGGATTCTCATGTGTGTGTTTAAACTGAACCGTCGGTTAAATCTTTGTCCACAAAGTTCACAGGCAAAAGGTTTCTCTCCTGTGTGGGTTCTCATGTGTGTTTTTAAATTGGCCTGCACCTTAAATCTTTGTCCACAAAGTTCACAGGCAAATGGTTTATCTCCTGTGTGGATTCTCATGTGCGTGTTTAAATGTGCTTTTCTAGTAAATCTTTTGCCACATTCATCACATCCAAATTGATTCAGTATGGTCTCACCTTTACTGCATGACTGTACATTTTTTTCCACTTCCAGACCTTTCTTAGTAATCAAACCACTTGAAGACTCGTGTCTTGAATTCCTTTTCACGTGTCTCTGAAGAGACAAGTTGTTGTTGTTCATGGTAGTTTCTGCTGCTTTATCCTCCTCTTCGCTGGCTGCTGCTTCTCTCTGGTCAGCTGAGCTGCTCATTTGATGGCATCCGTCTTCCTCTTGATGTTGATAAAGATGTGACAGTAATAGTTTAGCTTCTTCATCATCACTGACTTCAGTCTTTTGAAGAGTTCACATTACCCTCATAGGATTTCAGATCTTGGCTTCTTCTAGTTTCTGCTGCCCCACCGTCCTCTCCACCTGTGGCTGTTTCCATCTGGACTGCTGGTTGGTAGATCTGTCGTCCAGTTGGTGTTGATGGAGCTGTGAGGACAGAGGTTTCACTTCTCAGTTGTGTCAGGATTTTCAGGCAGGACAGAACCCAGTGGTGCAGACAAGAACTTACAGGTAGCCAGGAATACAAAAATATAAATTTAATGATAATGAATCAAAAAGGCTGACAAGGCAGCAAACTCACTCATATGATACAGGACCAACACAAGAGACATCAGGGGAGACCCAACGATGACGCGACAAAGGACAGAACTCACAGACAGGTTTATATACACAGGCAAGACAGGACTGATTACAAACAGCTGGGAACACAGGGAGAACTCAATCAAGACAAGGAGGAGGAAAAAGATGCAAAGACAGAGGATGACCACAAGATGGTGCCACCCCTACAAGTTGTTTCCTTTAAAAAGATTAAATCAAACATCTTGATGTCTAAAGGCACAGACCTCTTCCTTGTTGTTTCATCAGTTAGCAAGGTTAAGCTACACATTCTATTATGCTAAACATGTCTGCTAGCAGAAAACTATAACTACAGTACATTGTATGACACTTAGGAGAAATGTTTATGTTTATTAAATTTGTTCATTTTTTTTTACAAAAGAAACAATACAAGACAATCCCATAAATGATAATGTACAAAATATAAAAAAAATGAAAGGTAGCAGAAAGAAGAATAAATCTTATTATATCTGCCCCTTTTTTCCAACAATCAGATTAAACAATAATAATCTTCAACCAACAGTACAAAATGACTAACTCTTTCTAATTTTCTAACTAATACAATACACATTACGCTATTTCATTTTTTTAACACATTCGTTTTGATCATTTTCTTAAATGTAAACATTGACTTGGCATTTTTAACTACATTCTCCAAGCCATTCCATAATCTAATTCCCTGGATTGAGGTAGAACGTCCCTTCAAACTAGTTCTGAATTGTGGTTTTACAAACATCTCTGTCCCCTTAAGATTATAACAACTTTGTCTTTTAACAAAATGCATTTGGATATTTAAAGGTAATGCATTATTTTGAGCCCTATACATAACTGATAAAATATTATAGTCTACCAAATCATGGAACTTCAATAACTTCAGTTGATAAAATAATGTACTTGATGGATGACGGTAATGTTTTCTAGTGATAATTCTTACAGCTCTTTTCTGTAATACAAAAATAGGCTTTGTGATTGTTTTACACACATTCCCCCAAACATCAATACAATAGATTAAGTGTGGAACAATGATTGTGTTATACAACAAATACAGAGCTTTATCATTCAATAGGTCTCTGACTTTGTACAGTACTGCAATCGATTTAGCTATTTTTATTCTTACAGAATTTATGTGTTGTTTCCATGTCAGTTTGTCATCAATGATAACACCCAAAAACTTCACCTCACTCACTCTACAAATCTCAACATCCTCAATTTTGAGTGGAACATCAACAGTTTTCTTTTTATTACTGAATATCATGTAATTAGTTTTTTCTAGATTTAATGATAATTTATTTATTTTAAACCAAGTTTGTATCTTGACAAATTCTGTCTTTATCAATTCCAACATTTGTTCTATATCTTCACCTAAACAGAAAAATGTGGTATCATCAGCAAAAAGTACACATTTAAGGAGTCCTGACACATTTACCAAGTCATTCACATATAAAATAAATAGCTTTGGTCCAAGTACAGAGCCTTGGGGAACTCCACATGTGATATTACAGAGGTCAGATCTTACATCATTTATTTGTACAAATTGTTTCCTATCTTTCAAGTAGCTAGATACCCACTGTAATGCTGGTCCTCTAATACCATATTTGTTCAGTTTTTCAAGGAGAATGGTGTGATCAATAGTAGTAAATAACAACAACAATAAAATACAAACCTTATACTGTATCTGTAGTTGGTGGTTTGGGATGAAATCAAGTCTGTATGATAGTTTTATGTTGCTCGAATTTCTTCTACTCAACAGTTTCTGTTGACAGTCACAGAAACACTGGAGCAGAGCCTAAAAACTGTTGGACTTCTGCTTGCCTTCAGAAGTCACCACATTAGAAGACTTCATCTGTGTGTACAGTATTTTGATCTAAATACAACTTTTCTATGAAGGCCTCAGAGGGTTGTTACAGAACCAAGTGACATTATACAAATGTCATCATGAATATCAAGGAACGAAGCAATGGGACTTACAGATATTTTCTGGGAACTGGTAAATTTGGATGAGCTTTTTAAAAAAGAGGCAGCTCTTTCATATCTCAAACAGCTCTTCATTCAGTATGACGAAGAACTGGCTCTGAACTGGCTCTTTCAGCTCCTGCATGGTTTGTGAAAGATATAGCATTGGGAAATCCCTTTGTATAAGGTTCAAGGTTCTTTATTTTCATTTGCATTGCATGTGGTACATGAGGTGGAATGAAATTGTGTACCCAAGGTCCTGGTTACACCCAAAAATAGCAAAAATATAAAGTATAAAAATAATCAGTACACAAGGATCATTACATTACACTATACATATAATGTTTGTATAATGTAATGATATATGCTATAATGTTTGGTGTCATTGTGAAGCATTGGGATTCTCCTTTTTGATATCTTGATGGCATCAGTCCAGACCAATTAAAAATCAAGATTTCAAACCAGCACTCGTGTAACTAAAACTAGATTGTTGCCAGGCCGAGTGATAATTCAACAAATGTAATCAAACTATGTACAATTTTGAAGATGAAATAGAGACTAGAAAATGAAAACAACAAATAAAGATATACTGTATCATACAAAAACATAAATACAAGTCAGACTCTTTGCAAAGACAATTTCATTACACATTCATTTATTTTGTAACCTGCTCAGTTTTCAGTTTCTGTAATGTTTCATTTATAATAAAATATGTAACGTTAAGCAAAAGTAATAAAAAAAAATATTAAGTTGAAAAGAACTAGATGAATTTGGACCGTCGTTTCAAACATTTTGAAGCACCGTTTCCTAAATAAAACTGTAAAATCAGTTCTGTGGACAACCACTAGGGGGCGATGATATTCAATAATTTTCTTCCAGGACCTGGCCTGACTGGTTCGGGTCGGGATCGTTCAGCCCTCATAGCAAGTAGTTGACTCTGCACAATGGCCCGTTGATTTTTGTCGGATAATTATCAAGCCTCGCTAATTTTCCATTCGAGAAGCAATTTGTCAAAGGTAAAGGAGCCCAGATAAACTGTAGAAACTCATCTTGATCTCGTCTCATCTGAAAAATAGCTCGATGCTAATGCTAAGCTGTTGTGTTCAGACGGAGTGGTGGCTAACGTAACGTTAGCGTTTAGCAGGTGTTGTAGTTCTTTATTAGCTGTGATTTAGGCATACTACTTATGGTTTTGGGGGTTAATAATCTAGTGTGTGTTCGTTTAGCCAGCTAGCATTATGTTTTCTGTAGAAAGTTTGCAGGGAAGCCGTAAATGATTGCTCGTACGTAGCATGCTAGCTAACAAACATTGACTAGCTGTCATGAAATACGAGAGCGACTTGTCTCAGGAGTGCGCAGTCTTATTATGTGTTGTTAAAATTTACCGAAGGATTCAAAGCGGAGTTGTTTTTTTTTTTTTTTTATTTATTTATTTCATCCTCCGGTTTAGGACTCTCGTGCTGTCAGCCGTCGGCACCAAACCCCCCCCCGGGACAGTTCAGTGTAAACTATCGGAGGATAAAACATCCCGTGATGTTTAACCCGCACATCCATCATCAGCAGCAGCAGCAACATCAGTTTCAGCAGCACCTCCGGCAGCTTCAGCAACTTTTCCAGCAGCAGCCTCCTCCTCCTCCACCGCAGCCGCCTCCAGCGCACCATGTCCCCCATCACCACCAGACGCAGCGGTAAGCCTGCTAACGCGACACCGGGGATTGAGCAGAGGCCTGCTGTGGCTGAGCCGCAACACCTGCTAAACCTCTACAGTATTTGTAAAGGGAAATATTGGAGTTTCTTTGCTTTAGCTTAAGTATATTTAATAAGAATTTTCCACCCTCTCTCTTAACATCTTAGGTATATTGATGGCTTCAGAGCAGAAAATCCCCAGTTTTGACAACCAATACAAGTCTTATCTCTGTTTATTCTTCTGTAGTAAAACATCTTTACATCTGACCCATTCTTTTCTAATCAAGGCTCTAACATATTTGTCTCTATTTCTATTTAACAAATAGAGATGTTTACTTTTTTTCTCATCTTGTTGAAAATCTTACCCTTCTTATTACACATTTACATACTATAGGTCTCTACAGTATTCTGTTTTCCATTATATTTATATTTTATTTATATACAGCACTGATATTTCCTGACTTGAGCTATTGTGCTTATTTGTAACGCCAACTGAAGAAAAGCTTTATTGATCCATATAAGAGCTGAACTATAAGTTAAAGTAGTAAACTAGCTTAAGTTGGCAAGAAAGAAGACTACGTTACTGCAATGTCTCTGTAATTACGCTACATACTGTATTTGTTTTTTTGTGTATCCGTTGTCCAGAGCCATGCCTGTTCCTCCTCAGTCAGCTCCTCACCCTCGGATGGTCAACCTATGCCAGGCGTCCCAGACAACCATCATTGCTCCCAATCCGATGCTGCAGGGTGCTCTACTGATGCAGCAGATGCAAGGTATGGTTTGGATTGTACTCCAAAAGAAAGCCACATCTGGAAAGTGGCAAATGCTAAATTGAAACTGTGATGCTGCTTCTTTTTCTTGTTTGAAAAACATATCTCTAATTGTGCTCAATAATTTGTTTGCTTTCATCCAGGCAGCATGAGGGGCTTTGGGATGGGTGGGCAGCAGTTCCGACAGTTCTTTGCCACTGGGACCAGGTCCTCTCTGCTCGGGCCAATTCCCATGGGAATGTCAATGAAATCCCCCATGATGGGTTTCCGTGGTGGTCGGCCTTTCCACCATCATCCTCGCTTCTACAACAACACCACCACTTCCACAGCCTCTACTTCTACTGCCACCTCCATCTCTACCACGGTATTAACATCTGGGTCATTCAAATATTATTAATGTTTCTAAAGATTTTCAATTTGACTGATGTACTAAACTGTAACATTTGATTAAAAATGTATTGCCAGAAACTGACCATGTTTTTAAAGATGTGTGCCAAAATCTGAAGACGTTTGAAGATCAATTTTTATTATTATTTTTTTTACTAAAAAAAAGCAAGTGAAGTACAGTTGAATTTCAGCCATGTACTGTATATGTACTAAAACCAATTTTAAAAGAAGCTCAAACTGTTCATGCTCTGTCTAAGAAAGGTTTGCTTTGTGCCTAAGTTGATATTTATTTTTTTGGTGTCCACGCCAACTTCATATCAATCGCTTCTATAAAGTTTCTTTATAAAAGTTTAATTTGTAGTTTTGCTGCCTGCCTCTGTGTGCAGGACGCTGCAGCTCGTCAGACAGACAGGAAGAGGGACAGCGAGCAGATGGCTGCAGGAACCACACACGACCAACCAGCAGCTGCCCAAAGCAGCAGTGAAGATGCTGATGAGACTCTTACAGGTAGTCTGAGAATTAAACTGGCACTGAAACATGCTGACAGATGGGAACGCTAGTCTACGTTGATTTAGGTAGTATAAAAAGGACATATCTTTTTGTTTCATTTGCTTCCCACAGACACTGTGGTAGGAGGATTGGAAGGAGAAGAGCTCTCAGAGGAGCAGCTTGAAGAACCTGCAGCAAAGCGGCAGAGAATAGAAGGGTGGGCAAACCGTTCTACATCAATGCTTTTATTTGTGCTACTTTAATTTATGTCCCAATGTTTTTATTGCCAAGAAATACACATTGAATATGTTGTTGAGTAAAACGTGGAATGCAAGATTATTTCTTGTTTTTCTTTCAGCAACAAAGAAAATACAATTTCCTGTTTATTTGAAACATGTTGGGCAAATATAAAATCCGTTTTCCTACACCTGCGTTTTGTTGTGTCTTCTGAGTCAACGCTGTTAAAGAGACACATTTTCTCAATCAACTACATGTTTTTTGTTTTTAATGTTCAAGCTGTTGGCTGTAGTTTCAAATTTAGCACGGTGTCCTTCTCCGTGCAAGACCAGTTCATTTCCATATCACCAAGGAAACTTGTATTAATTCATCACCTGTGGCTGCTTTTATTCAAACCTGGTGTTGATCGGGAAAGCTTGCAGCCGTCTCTAAGGAAACTGAGCTTTTTGTAATAAAAGAGGCGTTCTTACTGCAGTTCCCTCCGATTACAGCCTCTTAACATTGTTGTTTTTATTTTATTATTATCAGGTCAGAAGAACCTAATGATCAGTGTGTTGTTGAGGCTGTCACTGCAGAGTTCAGCACCGATGTTTTGGATGATCAGTCTGAAGGTAAAACATATCTACCGGTAATAATTGTTAATGAAATTATATTAAATTAGGCACCAACTACAGTTATTTCATGCTTTGGGTCCATTAATTTAGAATGCAGCATTCAGGAGGATAAAAACACCAACTGGAGATCAGATGGTGACGAGGTACTGGAGGAGCCTACTGCTGACCAGGTGAGAAAAACACAAAAATCATTGAAATCATCTGCTTGAAGCTGATTTCTGTGCACCTTATCACTGCAAAAAAATCCCTCAAAATTATAGTAGATTTCATGTCAGCACTGATTTGCTGTTTGTCTCTACAGATTTACAGCTGCTTGCTGACCCAGTCTCCCCCTCACACGCTGAGTGAAGACGACCAGCAGGAAGATCTCCCAGCAGAGGACAACGATGCTTTGCTGGCTTCACCAGAGAACCAGGAGGAAGAGGAGGAAGCTGTAGCTGAGAGCTCAAACAAGTTCTACTGCTACCTCTGCAGCATCACCTGCCACAACCAGCAAGTATGTCGGACATGTGTGCATTTTAATAGTGGACGGTTCCCTTTTAATCTGTTTTTAAATGGTTTGTTTTATGTAGAATTTCAGGAGTCACATGAACAGCGTTTCCCACCAGCAGAGGATGATGGAAATCCAACACATGAGCAACGCCTGCCTGGTCAGCCTGCTGCCTCGAGTGCAGGAGTCTCTTCAGGGAGCAAACAAGGATGGGTCAGCTTCAGCTACATAAATATGATTTTAGCCACAACTGATCAAGCTTAGCAAACACAAAAAATGGCTATAACTCAGTCGATGTTTACAAACAATCAGCTAAAATTTGGTAGTAGCTGAGCCATTTACAACTTCATCTCTGAGCACCAATAGATTTTTTAATTTTATTTATTTATTTCAAATTTAAAACACAAAAGAAACAATTTCAAAGCATATGGAGAAAGAAAAAGAAAAAAACAGATTTAAAATGAAAGGAAGCAGAAGAATAAAAATTCTTATATCTGCACCTTCTTAAAACAAAAATCAATTCAAACAATGATTATCCATGAACAAAATTATTAACTCATAACAATTGCTGATTTATAGTACATTTTGCAATTTTACTTTTATATATATATATATATATATATATACCGGTATATATATATCTATTTAAGAATTTATTCTTACCGGTAATAATTTTCTTATATATACCGTGGACATGGACTTAGCTTTTTTGACATCATTTTCCAAACCATTCCATAAATCTATTCCATGTACCGGTATTAAAGTAAACCGACCCTTTAAACTGGTTCTATACTGTGGTTTAACAACATTTTGGGAGATTGCACATTGCTTTTTTTTTTTTTTTACTAAAACTGGTGTTAAAGTGGTGGCCTTTTTTTTTAATTTTTGAACATTGTGTTTTTGCAGAGAGAGGAAAGACCCTAAGAAATGGTGTGCCACGTGTCATACGCGCTTCACCTGCAGCATTGTGGAGCACCATCGCTCACAAGAGCATAAGGTAGTGATCAAGACAACGTTATAATTGTGTAAAAAAAACTTCAACTTTTTTTGAACGGTTTAATAAGTTTTGTTTTTATTTGACCCATTGTCAGCTCGCGAGTAGAATTGACATCTCCTTCTGCGCCGTTTGCAAGAAGCACTTCAAGACATCCGAGGACTTTATAGAGCATTTGCACTCGCAGGAGCACAGACGGAAGGTGAGCAACCCACCTCTGGTTCCGTGTAAATGTTTAGACTAGAAGACTTGTTTCAAGTGAATAAATAATATACAGTATTCACTTTGCTTCATGCTTGTTGCTTTTTATTAGCTCCGGGAAAAAGACTGCGACGCTTTGGCCAAGCTGAGCGCTCTGGACGCAGACGGCTTTTTGCTAGAAGAGAAGGAGGGAGAAGAGGAGTGGCAGGAAAATGAAGGAGACGAAGCACATGTGCTTAAAATATTTATTACTGTTGTTTGTAATTACCGGTTGTTGCATTTAAGGTTACGACCAGTTAAGTATCACTTAGAGAAAATCTACGACCATCTCTATTACAGGATGGCTGGTCCTCCCTTCAAGATGTGACCCAAAATGATGCAACCAGTGATGAGCAGTATGACCCTGACACGATCTACGGTTGGTTAAAATGCTTCACTTTTATTTTTCTGCCTCAGTAATGTCACATTTGTGTAATAAATCCTATCTGGTTTACTATTTTAAACAACAGGATCCAGTTTTTTAGATCCAGTTGCAGGTTTTATCTGCAGACTTTGCAACAGGTTTTACCTCCTTGAATCTTCGGCCCTGCACACTCACTGCAAATCACTGGAGCACTTTGAGAACCTCAAGGTTAGTCTGACTTCATCTGTTAGAGGCTGGACAAAATAAAATATTGATTTTCGTGTTTATGAAACGTATATTCTCTTAATAGTACATTCCAAATCTCTAAACATTTGTGAACTCTTGATATTTTCTGTCAGAAAGTGGATCTTAATTTTAAATCCGTTTGTTTTTCAGAGGTACAGAGTGTTGCAGAGTCAAGAAAGTGAATCTGTCCAATCCTCGAGATCTATTCCACCAGCTGATGGCTTCGAACCAGCAACAGAAACCACCTCAGACTGTTCACAAGAGAATAACGTGAAGCCCGTCGTTACAGTCACCCGGCTGGAAATGGAGGAAGGAGACCAGCTGGAAGAGGAACAACCAGAAACTGAAGAACCAGAAACTGAAGAACCAGAAACTGAAGAACCAGAAACTGAAGAACCAGAAACTGACGCAGCCTCACAGGATTTAGACATCGCAGCAGCCAGCAGCCCAGGTGAAAACCTCAGCGTTCATCTTGAGGATGGAGCCATCCCATCCCAGGTGTCTGCAGCTCAGGAGAGTCCAGCTGAGGAGGTCAACTCTGCGTTGGCAGCTGCGGAGGAGGAGTCCGATGGAGAGGAGGTGGTTCCTGCCAGCCAAGGGAAGAAAACCAGCACAGGGAAGGCAAAAGCCACTGCAAAACGAAGGTCAGGGAGGTCCACAGCGAGCAGACGCTGAGTTCAAGGCACGATATAGAATAGAAAGCATCTGATGTAGTCTGGACAGAACATATTGGCCCATTGTCTCTCCATCTGGAAAATTCAGAGGAAATCGCATCGATAAATGATCAGAAGATTGGTTACTAAATGGCAGTAGAAGGGTGCCGCTCGTTTATCTCTGACGGGGTGGGAAATAACACAAATGTTAATATAATCAACTGTGCGTAAGGCCCTTTGTTTAGGCTCGCACAGTTGGATATGATTTTATTTTTTGTTCGGACCATATTCTGTCCTCGCATTCAGAATACATTAATAAGTTATTCATATATATTTTAATTTTTAAATAAGGAAAGTCCTCATGGTAATTAACCATCTTAAAGTTCTGCTTTCATATTATCGGTACATGTGAGTAAACTATGGGCATTAGTGAGCGAACGCCACAAAAAATACAAACCAGAAAAAAATTATAAATTGCGGCTTAATCAAGTTTTTGCGTAAAAGACTAAAATTTGTACCTTTTTAGTTTTGTACTGATGGTATTTTGAGCTTTTAAAACAGCTTAAGATGCAATTCTTAGCAATGAGCCACTGTTGGTGTGAAGTCTTGCATACACACCGAGCTACGGCTGTGTACAACTGTTTGTAGAGCAACTACAGACACTAGACCGCAGCTTTTATTCTGGACGCAGGCTGTAAAATGTGCAGTTTAATATCAAAAGAACAAAATGCTAAAATACATTTTGACATATGTCGGACATTAATTTTTTTAAACACAAAAACGGGACCGCATAGTTCACAACTAAAAACGTGACAACTTAGGTTTGAAATTTTCTCACAAACGATGTTATTTTCCTCCCTGCTGTCCTCAAGTCGGGAGTTAAATGAGAACGTTTCACAGCTTTTGATTCTTCTTAAGCAAGCCTAATTATAGAGTCAAGAGAACTGATGGTTCAGTGGAAAAAATGTCCACGTTGCTAAACACATGCCAATTGTTTTAGCAATTTAATGTAGAATGTAACCTGATGAGTGTTTGATCAGGTGACAGCTGTTTTAACGTGTTAAAATTGTACTTTGGTTTGAATTTTTATTTTTAATCTCAGCTTGGTTAGAGTTTTTACGGTCAACTTTGGGGATTAGTTTCAAATAAACAGCTAGACATGTTTATTGGCCTGTTGTCTACAGTAAAAGGTGATAAGTTGGTCAATAGGAGTTGATTATGGTTTAGTTTTTTCCCTACTTTGATTCTGAATTAAAACCATTGGGTATTTCTGACTCCTGGGAATTTGTTAGTTGAGGCAGATTTACAGTATTTGGCTTCGAGTTCAGAATCCATAAAAGTTTCTATAGGGTTGTATTGGCACCACAGAAAATGGATGATTTTCTGTGTCACATTCCTCCGGATGTTTTAAAGCGTGCCTACGGGTGGAAAAGAAGAGGAAAACATTGCATTGACTTTAAATGCATTTTGCGCATTAGCAGCGCAATATTGTGACGGTGCGTAGTTGACACCAGTTTGTCGTTTAGTTTTCTTTTCCTCAGATGTATTCACCAGAGATGATCCAAAATAAATTTTCATGATGTGTGCTCTCTCTTTTTGTGTAGCAAGCTATCTTTACAAGCTGTTGTCTCTGATTTAAAGCACTGGTTACAACTGTAGGTTGTAAAAGTGCAACTTTGTGTCATTTCGATGCTCAAACATGAAGCTGGCAGTGAGGATGTTACTTCCCTCTTTGTGTGCTGTTCTGGAAACATTTCATACTCCATATTAGGGGGAGATCTTTAAACCCAGAAAAGACGTTTAGCAACTCGTGACGAGTCCGGCAACTTGTCACATGCGTTGTTTCTGAAGGAATGAGGCGCCTGAACTTTCCTGCTGGACTCCTCAACCCGAATGGATCAGGAGCGAGAGAAAGAAAAAAAGACACAAAAGGCTAATTTCAAACAAAACCATGTTTCTTGTATTTTTATTTAGCTACTGACAAGATGAACAACCAGGTGATGTTTTCTAACTGCTGGAAGTTTAATGTATTTTTGGATGTTTTTCTGTTTGGAAGTAATTTAATTTATATTAAAATGTCACAGAAACCCCACAATGTGTTGTCCTTTTTTTTTTTGTATTTGTTCGTGGTTTACATTTGTGATGTATTGATCAAACTTGTACTAAAATCATGGATGCAGTGGTTAATTCATGTGGATTAATAGTTGTCACTAGTGCATTCTGGGTAAATTCCTTAATCAGTGGTGGAAGTGTCATTCATAGATATTAAATATCTATGGTGTCATTGATCTGCTTTGTTTCTGTTGAGTGAGCTGAAGTAGAAATTTTAAGTTTCTAAAGGATGACACCAAAAAAAGTTGGTAACTACACAACTTCCTCTTTGTATCTGCTTTTCTGGTTTGTGTTGCATCATATAATCTAACATTTTGTGACTTTTTCAGCACCAGCTGCTAAATTGCCACTTCAACTCATTGCCCACCTCTTTAAAGCTACCAGAAAGAAAATGTCTCAAACTTACAGTCCACCATTATTGTGTTAATATCAGCCAAGTTAAAATCTCAGCATGTAGAGGAAACAAAAACTATGTTTTGTAACGGAAGTACAACCTATGCAGCAAAAGTATCTCAATGACGCCATGTGAGGATGAGGATATGACGTTCCTCAATATTGTAGCATGCTGTGCCGACTGTCCCAGTGTGGCTATAAAACATGTACATGTGTAATCAGGGAGTTAACATTAAAAACCATTCAAATAGATGCATTTGAGAAATTTTTAATGTTAAAATATTAATTGAAGCCAACTTGTCACAATAAATACTCCTTATTTCACATTTTATCTCCACATTTAACATACAATAAACAACTCTTCTTCCTTTATTTCAGGAAAATAAGTTACTGAATTATAATTTAAAACAAACTAAAAAAGTTTCAGCTTCTGTCCTCCATTGTAGCTACCAACTCTCATTGCTCTACTAACCAGAATGCATAGCTACATCTTTTTCTTACACACAATCTACACCTGGAGTATTTTATAAGACAAAGTAATTACACATATCACAACAAACAAATGCCACTAGCCAGAAACACATTTGTGATTGTGACGTTGACCAAACAACCCAAAACTCACACAGCCACACAAGAATGCATCACACTCCGATTTATCTGAACAAACAAGAGTGTCATGCTGCCATTTGAACTGTTGGACAATGATGTAACTTGTCATACCTTTAAATATACTGCATTCTAGAGGTGCACAGATATGCCAATAAATTCTAATCTTGTCAGGAAACAAATTCTAGTGTCAAAGTTCAGTAAAAGCAGGATTGACTTCAGAGTTATATAACCATGTCTACAGATGGAAATGTAAACTCACAGAAGAGTTAGAGGAATGGATCAGATGAGAGATTAGGAACTGTTTTTATTATCTTGCTCGTCCTGTCGTATAATTAGCTCAAACTCCAGCTCTACGTGCAAGTTTGTGAATCGCAGTTTTCCTCATTTAGGTCGTTACTGGGAGAGGAGTCTTCTTCTGCTGTCTGATGCTCCTCCTCGGTGCAGTTTTCCTCCTGGGTTTGCGAGCCAAGCTGCTGGGCCCTGAAATCCAGACGGGCTTGCCGGTTTGACTCCAGCAGTTCATGCATTTTTCCATTAAGGGAATCATTTCGGTCTTCCAGGTCATCCAGATAGGAGTTGATCTGGTCCAGCATTGAGTTGATGGCAGCGTACTCTGTGGAGAAACATCCAAAAGTAATCCATCAGTCATACTGTATATCAGCTTATGTCACAAATTGGGAACAACAACAAAAACTTTTGTTAAAGAAAAATAAATAGGTCCAGGCTCTTCTCCCTAGCTAAATTATACTTTATCATGTAGCTATTTTGTGCAGGTTAAATAAATAATAATCCAAAGATTTGTAGTAGTTTACTCCCACTGAAGTCACTGGTTCTGAACTCTCCAAATTACATGTAATTGTATTTTTATTAAAAGTAATCGTCAGCAGACATAAACATGAATTAAGTTAAGTTGGTGGATTTATTCTGAACTGAAAACTTGATTTATTAGTTCTGCAATATGTAAAAATTAACTGTATTTACCCTGGTCACCAAAGTCGTCGTCGTCGATGATAATACCATCATCAGAGGAGATATCTGGATCTCCATTTGGTCCAGACATTGTTTCTAAAAACTTCCGGTCAAGAGATGCTAACGAAACTAGCAGCCGGCTAGCTAACAAGCTTTGATACGGATGGTCTACGAACAACGGGTTCAATTTAAGCACAGTCGATGTCGAGCTATTTTTTTCTAAAGTCTGCTTAAATGCTATTTTCAAACGTTATGACAAAATGTTCTCGGAAAATGTCTCAACCAAGAGTAGAAATATCAGCGGCAGACGTCAAATATTTGCGGAACCAGTGAATTGTGGGAAATAAAATATAAGAGCTTTGTAGAAAAGCAAGATGACTCACTCCGTTAGAAATATCCTCAGACGAGTAGAGTAAAATATATACTGTTTAATAAACTAAAGATAATTTATAAAGCTGTTTAAGGCTACAATTACTGCAAATTTTGTGAATGGTAGTGTAGACATTAATTAGTTTTAAAAAATTGAGTGTCAGAAAGGTCTTTACAAAATGCATTAAGAGTGGAACTTCTGCTTTTTTTTTGCTCTCTGATCCTGAGCCGTCAGCTGATCTGAGTGACCACTCACCCTCAGGATAAAATCGTTTAAACCGATTCTGCTGCTAATATCAAGCTATTTTTATGTGTATAATATTTTATTATAAAAAATAATAAAAATAAAACAGTTTATGTGATAAATACCACATTAAAACGCTAAAAGTTTTGGATCTTTGAGTTGTTCTTACCAATGTTGACCAGTAGGTGGCGGTAGCATCATCACCACAGTGCTTAAACCGCGTGTCGACAACTTCCTGTATAATCAAACGTGGTTAGCTGTTTACGTTTACGAGTCTTTCTATTAAAAAATGGACGACTTACCTGCGGACATCAAAGCCTTTCTTAATAATCACCCCTTCTTTCTGCTAACAGGTGACAAAAAGGTTGGCGAACAATTAATACAGTATATCACACAAATTACGCATTGTAGCTGTGTGCTAAATGTAACTGTGCGAGGTGGTACCACTTGATATTAGTAAAATATGTATCTTATATTGCGACAAGAAAATAAACTACAAGTGTGCCATGTTTTCCCAACTGTTTCCAGATCAAATGCACTCTGAATGACCATGAGATTTCCTGCAACCTGACGGAGCTGCAGCACTTCACCCAGGGGAAGAAATACAAGAGACTGGCTGCAAGAGCAGAGTTCAACTACAGCCAGTATGAGCCACACATTGTGCCAAGCACAAAGCAGCCGTAAGGAGACACCTGCTTTTAAAGCAAACTAACCGTGTGGCCATTTAATATGAAAATGCCCTAAACCGCTGTTACCAACATTGTTTTGTTTTCTAATTTGTTCTTTTAGCAATCAGCTCTTCTGTAAACTGACTCTGAGGCATCTAAACCGGCAACCGGATCATGTCTTGAGACACGTCAACGGGAAACGCTTCAAGAAAGCCCTTTCGCAATGTCAGTGGCTCACATGTCTGAGTGCACGACACACTTTTGTTAGTGGGTCACTAGTATTGAGTGGTACACATTTTGTGCACCTGAGTTTTTGAGTTACACCCATCATTGTGGAAGGACATCTCCACTGTCTGCTGACTGGTGATGTTTATGCAGTGTTTAATAATTTGATAAACATATTCACTCAAATTTCTAGGATTTACCTTGCAAAATTTTACTTTTTTTATTGCCCGCAGCCCAAAGGCAATGGTGGACAATAATTGTGCCTATATTTGAGTAAACTAACCTTAAAAAGTAAAAAAAAAAATGGCTATAACGCAGTAAATTTTACAAATATTAAACTTAAGTTTTGTGTGATAGTAGCTCATTCATAACACATAGTCCAAGTGCAAGATCTTTACTTAAATCAGTTATTGTGTTGTAATAATAGCTAACAAAACCCTGCTTTTGAGCTGAAATTTGACCAATGAAAGAGCAAGTTGGACATTACTGCAGATCTAAGTTTTTGGAGTTTTTCGTTCTCATCTTGATAACTTGTTCACCTGTTCTCTGCTTTAGATGAGGAGTGTGTGCAAAAAGGAGTTGAATACGTTCCAGCCAGACTGAAACAGAAAAGGCCCAAAGGTTCAAGGGAAGAAATTGGTCAGGGGGCGGAATCGAAGCGATCGAACAGCGCGTGGGAACCCTCCTCAACCAGTGACGAGCACAGCGACTCAGAAGACAGCATGAGCGATCTCTATCCACGTCTGTACATCCAGATTTTACACATTTATTTATTCATACCAACTGAGCGTCATGCAGATTTAAAGGGATTGTGACATGCTGTTGGAAATTTGCATATTTGTCACAACATAAATATCTTATATCATTCATCTCTGTTCGTTTTATCAAAATAAATTATAAATATATTAAAATTTCATTCCAAGTTATGGTAGTCATTTCTCTGGGACACGCCCCTAAAATTCCGCGCACTTCCGCAAAACCGTCATTTGACGTACCCGTGGGGAGCCGCTGCTCAACTCGCATGTAAACAATAATGGCGGAGCTTGTCGACTCAGACGAGTGCAGCATTTCTAGTGTTGATCTAAGCGATTTGTCTTCAGTTTTGGAAGGTCAATATAAGCAGTAGAAGTTTTAATCTTGCTCAAATCATTTTATTGTATACTCTATTAATGGAAAACTTATTAACTTTTACGATTCAGCTTTAAAAAAACGTGCAGGGAGCTTCGTGGCTTTGAGCATGTCCGATTGCGTTTGAGATCTATCATTTTAAGACAGTAAATCATCCAAAGCTCTCATTAATAAACCCTCCATGAATAAAAACACATACTGATGTTACTTGATCGCGCCGACATAATTTAAAAATACCTAAATAGCACTCCGTGTTGACTCGGGATCTATGCTAATGTCTGTTAGCAAGCAGATGTCGGCAGATAGACCTCACGTCTGACATATATCTTTTTTAAACAGTAAATCATCCAAAACTCTCATTAATAGACTCTCCCCAAATAAAAACAAACAACAGATCGTACCTGATCGCGCCGACATAATTTAAAAATACCTAAATAGCACTCCGTGTTGACTCGGGATCTATGCTAATGTCTGTTAGCAAGCAGATGTCGGCAGATAGTCCAGGTCACGTCTGACATATATCTTTTTTAAACAGTAAATCATCCAAAACTCTCATTAATAGACTCTCCCCAAATAAAAACAAACAACAGATCGTACCTGATCGCGCCGACATAATTTAAAAATACCTAAATAGCACTCCGTGTTGACTCGGGATCTATGCTAATGTCTGTTAGCAAGCAGCTGTCGGCAGATAGTCCAGGTCACGTCTGACATATATCTTTTTTAAACAGTAAATCATCCAAAACTCTCATTAATAGACTCTCCCCAAATAAAAACAAACAACAGATCGTACCTGATCGCGCCGACATAATTTAAAAATGCATAAATAGCACTCCGTGTTGACTGGGATCTAGGCTAATATTGATAGCAGCTATCTGTTTACACGGTCCAGGTTACGTCTGAAATATATCATTTTAAGACTGTAAATCATCCAAAACTGTCATTAATAGACTCTCCCCGAATAAAAACAAACAACAGATGTTACCTGATAGGCAGTAAGATGGTCGCTGCAGACATAGGACTATCAGTAGGAACCCATCGGTCACAAGTTCTCTGTACTTCCATTCTAGGCAAAGTTTCTCATCTTTTGGGAATTTGTGAAGGCTCACTTGTTCACTGCTGATATTAGAACACCCAAATGCGCTACAACGTGACGGCATTTTTCAAGTTACACCAAAAAAAAAAAGAGGCGATCTTTCAGGAAATGAATCCATATGGAAGCAGTTAACACACCAAACAAACGGGCAAGGCAGGCTCCGCCTTATGCCCAGTGCCCACGTGTACGTCACATGTAGTTTTGCATAAATTCTCAGGTTTCTAGGGGCGTGTCCCAGAGAAAAAATTACCATAAATTGGAATAAAATTTTAATATATTTATAATTTATTTTGTAAAAACGAACAGAGCTGAATGATACAAGATATATATATGTTGTGACAAATGTGCAAATTTCCAACATCATGTCACAATACCTTTAACATTTGTGCTTTGCTGCAGTTCAGACATTCAAATGCTGTTCAGTTGGTTTGTGTCAGTTTGACTGCGCTTTAACAGCTTTTGATTTGTTCCTACAGTTTCTATGTTCACTTCGAAAAATCCAGAAGCTGAAAGCAAGAAAGGTGATGAGGAGGAGGAGGAGGACGACGACGACGACGACTTTCAAACGGACAAAGACGAGGAAATGGAGGTGGATGCACAAGTGGTGCAGAAACGTAAAAAGGTCTGAAAAATGTGTCAAATATTATTTTTGGTTTGAATGCTGTTGACTAAAAGTCTTTTTTCTAAAGCTGATGCTGATCCTCATGATTTACTCGTCTTTCAGGTCCAGGGTGGTGGATCTCAGAAGAAATTGAGGAATAACCGGTGGAAATCGGAACACAAGAAACGTGGAAAGGTGCAAAATGGAAAGTGAAGAGTGCAAGCGCATTTATAAATTATTTTTATACCTGGGAAACTGTCAGGAGTAAACACTGACATCCAGTTTAGTTATTTCTGTCTGAACCAGCCTGACCTCTGGGCAGCCCTTAGCAAAGAGACGTTTTCTCTTTCTGATGCTGTTGTTCCACCACAGCTGGCTAGAGGACATGAAATGAGCCTGTGGGACAAATGAAGGTGTGAATTCTGGTTGATGCTGTTGTATAAAACCATTTGGATTGTACAAATGTATTTTTTTTATTTCGATCATTACAAATATCACTTCTGCTAGAGCCGTTAAAACAAATACTGTATTTTAAAAGTAGATGTGTTGTGTTCACATCTTTTCTTTTCAGAATTTCATTTGAATTAAAAGGAGTTTTAAGTTAAAAAAATTCACCATAAAGCAGTGGGGTTTTGAAAAAACGTACCTTTTTATAGAGATATAAAGATGGATATTTAGAACTACCGGTACATCACTTTTTACCGATCCCTCAAATCATCAGCATCTTTATGACAATTTCTGATCAAGATCATCTTAAGCTGAGAAACGACAGAACTGTAGCCATTTTTGTGAAAACTTTAAAATAATACCTGAAATTAATTCAGTATCACAAGCTCAGTTTTGGTCAAGTTGACTGATTTATAGTCGTGTCTGTTTTTTTTAAGGTCAGCTGTGACAGCCATCTTGAATGTGACATTTCCAAGAGTTAAATTAATTATTTGTAGAGTATCTGATCACTGGGCGCACACCATTTGTAGTCCAGGTGAAACAAGCTGGGTGGTCTTGATTTGCCCTCCATTTCAAGCATCAGCCAAATGTCCTGTTCAGATTTTCAGCTAAAATGTGATTGATGTAAACAAAACTGTTCTTTCACTGTCAAGATCCAGATGTGATTACCGTAATAAAACAGTGACTCTCCTCAATGTATATTCTGTATTTTTGTCTCTGTTGCACATCAGCTATTAAATGATACCATAAGCTTAGATCACTGATTGGGCCTTCCTGATTCAAGAGGACAAATTTCATCCCATTTAAAAAGTAGGCTCCTTTGTTCGCTGCTCATCATCACTTCTACCAGTATTGCCTGGTTGACTCAAAAGGAACCCTCCCACTATTTCCTGAAGCCTAATGGCCAAATTTGAAATAAAGATTGTACTTAAACAGTACTTAGATGTGTTGAGATTTAGGCTGATTTCATTTGAAAACCTTTTAAGCTGCGTCAAATTTGGTTTTGTGCTTGATAAGGTTACTTCACAGTAATGGTCATCTTGAATGGGGTTGACTCCAAAAGTAGACTTTGTCTGAAAGTTTCATTAAAGTCCGTCCAGCAGTCAATGAAATGTTCTAATGATACAGACAAACACAAAAGCTGACAAAAAACATGATGGTTTTTGTCTTGAAATTAAATTTGATGAGATTTCATGGCACGACGGTACGGTAAATTTAACCAAACGTTGAAGACCTTTTTTACAGTTCAGACTCGACGTGCCCCAATACATTCTACTTCCAGTTCACAAGGTCGGCGTTCAACTCTAGTCTTGGTCCTTTGCACCAACTTCTTTGTTTTGATTTTTATACATAAACACTGCAAAATATCACATCATGCTGATGCTGATCTGTTTTCTTGTTGCTGTGTTCATTTGTGACCATCTGCTCATACAGACTCATGTTCGTGCTGCTGTTTATAATGATGTTTTTCTACTACATTAGGGCTTAGTGTATTACTAGTTGATGTTTTTCTTAGTTAATTCTAGATGTTATTACTGTTTTTCTCTTGCATTTGTTGTTGGATGTAACTGGGACCCTGTGTACATAATCTCGTTTTCATCACATGTACCACATGCGGTGCAAATGACAATTAAGACTCTCTCTTTATTTTACTTTGTCACATGTGCTAAATGTTGCAGGATGTCAGAATGACTGTAGGGCACAGCTGAAATACAGGTAGATCTGAACACTGTTTAGACTTGTGCATTTAAACAGAACTGGAAGTTGTCATGAATATATCTAGACCACAATGCACTGCAAATGACTGAGAAATGAGCGCAGGGGTCTGCAACCTTTACGATCAAAAGAGCCATTTTACGTCTTTGTTCACTAAATTCAATGTGTCCAGAGCCGCAACAATTGTGGTTATCAACTGTGGCCCATGGGCTACTTTAAGTTGTTTGGAGAGACTTTTGTGGTCAGTGGGGTGACATTTTAAAGCTAAAAAAATCTAATAATTTTTAACATTTATTGAGATTTTTACAATTTAAGACGAATGAAAAGACCAGATTATTGTAAAGAGGGGGCATTTTTTTCATTTATTAAAAAAACAACTATGAACTATGCAGACCTATGTATTTTTTTTTTTGTGGAAAAAAATAATTAAGTATAGAAATAAAGCAATAAGTTAAAGACCGTGTAAAGTGAATTTCAACATTTTCTTCAATAAACATTATAAATGTCGTAATTGTAATCTTGTAAATGAGTAAAAAGTCTCAAAATTGTAGCTCAATTAATTTTGGAGTTATAGATCAAACTGTGTATAAACACATTTCTCTTTCAGGATTTTTTAGGCGTGGTTTAAATGTGACCGCGTTTCGTCACGCGGTCACAAGCCCCACCCCCTGCAGCTCCAGCCGTTATAAATGCGTTCTTCGGTGGAGCCGTTCACTCGCTACCGACCGTCTCCCTCCAGTACTGGCGTGCTGCTGGAGCGACCACATGCCACCTGCACCTCCGCGCACCTCCGCCCCCCCCCCCCCCGCGCGCGCGCGTGTGTGTGTGGGCGATCAGACCCCGCATGCATGTGACCGGGTCGCGCGCGCGCGTGTGTGTGTGTAGTGAGAGGCGATCAGACCCCGCATGCGATGTGACCGGGTCGCGCGCGCGCGTGTGTGTGTGTGTGAGTGAGAGGCGATCAGACCCCGCATGCGATGTGACCGGGTCGCGCGCGCGCGCGTGTGTGTGTGTGTGGCGATCAGACCCCGCATGCGATGTGACCGGTTCGGACCGCGAGTCCGCTCATCTTCTAAAATAGCGCTGATTATAACAGCGGAGTTATGTGTCCTCAACTTTAAAAACATAACCAGAGTTGTTAGTGCACTAAAAACAGCGTAACTCTTGGAAAAAGGAGCTGCTGGAAGCCAGAACTCAGATAAAAACAGAGCAGGTGGATCTCTGCTTCCCCCGTATGCCTCCCCACACAGCTCAGCTCTGAAGGGGGCTGGACATGGCGCAGTACTGCGCTGAAACCACGCCCACGTGCGACACGCCCCCAGCGTTCTAGAGCAAGGCAAAATCATGTATTTTCATGATTTTTGACACTTAATTTTATAAGGAAAACAATGTTTTTAATCAGTCAGATTTATATGGGTGATTAATAACACATATTTATGCCATGTGACAAACTAAAAACACAAATTTAATTTCACTTTACACGGTCTTTAAAGTATCTGCTAAGTGACAGGAAAACAGCTAAAACTATTCGTATAACAGCTTGAAAGAGCCACTGCAGAGGGAGCTGCATGGGGCTCCAGAGCCGCAGGTTGCAGACCCCTGTGTAGAAAGAAACCTTATAAAACTGGCCAAGTTTAGTTTTGGTCAAAAGCATATCTGTTGAAACATGTTTAAAAACGGTAGAAACCACGTTTTAACTTTTTCAAGATTATTAAAAAAAGTTATATTAATTTATTTTAAGTTATTTAAAAGTCAGATGATCCAGGGGCCACTTTTGGCCCACAGGCCATACATTGCTCGTGTACTGTATTTCTATTACTGCTGCATTGGGGTGTTGTTTTGACTCTGACAATAAATGAAAAGTGAAAAAGTATTTTTATATTTCTGACTACTTCGGTGTTTAAAGCCTGTGTTGTTTACCTGCGTGTGCGTGTGTTTGTGTGGGGGTGAAGCCCCTGCTCTTCAGTCTACGTGGCACACAGCGGTTGTTTGGAGGGGGCTCCGCTGCCTCGCGCCGTCAAATCGCGGGGCATTGTGGGGCGGGAGGCGGCCTTTCTCTGCACCCAGATCGGATAGTTGTCAAGTAAATAACGGGGGGAGGTACTGCCTGAGCCAAGCCTGCGAAGTCATTCATACTTATATATAAGAACGGACACTTTAATATTACAAAAGTTGTGAAAAGAGAGAAATATGGGCCAGGAGGACCTAATGAACAAAGCCGAAGACGTGGCAGACCAGGTAACTTCTTTTCTAGCATGCTAGCCGCTGTTAGCATGCTAGCCGCTATTAGCATGCTAGCCGCTAACTAGTTTACAGAGAATGAAGCGAAGCGCTCGAGCACTTCCTTTATCGCTTTGACAAGAAGTTGTGTTGTTTTTTCTGCGTTTTTTGGCGGTGTAAACGTGACCGTAGATCAACGGAGCGTTTTCTACTTGTGTTTTAAATGTAAACGAGTCTTCTGAGACGCCTCTCTTGTCATGTGTGCCTCCAGATGGTCTTGGTATCGCTAAAGATTACCGTAGATAATAAGTTAAATTGGCATTGATAACTCGGTGTACACTAATGGCTTTGTTTTGTTATACCAGTTGATACATTTAACGGGAACACTGCTGCCAGACAGGCTAGACTGTGCCTGTCTGCAGTTGTGAAATCACTTGGATTAGCACTGGTATTAAATCTGAGTTTAGTTTCTTATGACGTTTACTGCTTAGCTTTATTATAGACATGATGAAAAACACTAAACCAATGTTGCTCTTGCCTGTCGACCCCCATATGGAAGTGAACTTTCACTTTTGTCGCAGTTGCTTTAATCCATGCAAGTTTTTTTGCAGTGTTGTTGTTTTCTGTGCTGTGTGTTACACACACTCAAAGTTATTTTCTATAAATTTAAGTAGCAAGACATGGTCTGCTCTCAATGTACTGAATGAACCACATGCCTAACTACTTTGTTCATGGCTTTTTTACCTCTGGCTGTGCACGCCTCAGTCACGAGTGTTGTGCAATATTAAATTATAAGGGTGCAAACATGTTTGAAGCATGAAGTTTTGGTTTTTCAAGCAGCCTGGTACTGTATAGGACAAATCCCTCTGTAACTGTGTTCATAATTTAACCTAAGACATAAGACTTTACAGTTGTCTATTTCTAGCTGTTGCAGCAACCCTGTGCTCGTCTGGATTGGCTCAGATTGTGTCCATTCATGTCCCTCACAGCAGTTCTAGTGGGAGTGGATGGATGCTGATAGGCTGCTGAAGTCAGCCTGTGCTGATGTGGACTGCTGGATGGGCTGGACGGGGGTGGAGGGGAAGGTCCCTGCTGCTTTACAAAGTGTCTTAAATGAAGAAACGTGCATGAGTTTTGATCAGTGTGATATTTTTGTTTATACACCGGGTGCAATTAATTAGAAAAGAGAACGCAAAAGACTTAACAATTGTCTTGATTTTTTTATTACCGGTATTCAGCTTTACTCTACATTATGCTTTTTCACACATCTGAGGTCAGTGATCATTTAGTCCTTTCAGAGCCATCTAAAAGAAACTGTTGGTGTACAATTGCAGATTTTTTAAAAGTAATGTAGTATTTTAAAAGAAGGGTTAGAAGAAAGAAAGAACAGCTGTAAATGTATTTTACGTTTTTATTCTAGTTGATTGTTTCAGAGAATGTCATTGTAGTTGGTGTGTACATTGTGGTTATTACTGGTTATAAGGTAGAGCACCTGATTAATATGCAAAGGACTTTCAGTCATATTATGGTAATGCTTACCCAGCAGCATCAGGAACTAATGATTTTTTTCCTATCTAACAAAGAAAACCAGATGTGGCGATTAGGCTTGTTCTGACATTTTGTCTGTCTTTTTGTTGTTGTTTATGTGCTATTTTAAAAAAGTTACAGGAACCGTTTTTACTTCTTCGGTTACTGTTTTTTAATTAACATTTTGGTTAACTTATGACGTTTAGTTGAATATGACTTTCTGAGGTCAGCTCAAATGTTAGAACTGAATTTAAAAATGCAGCTATTAAAGTAAAGCCCTATGTGTTGTCATCGTTGTATGTTCCCATGCAATGGCAAAATTGGTTCTCTGCATTTAACCCATCACACCTGGGACACACGCAGGTGGAGCAGTGGGCAGCTATGTAAGCGCCCAGAGAGCAATTGGGGATTAGCAGACCTTTGACCTTTTTTGCTCTGGTTGCTTTAAAATGTTCTCATCTGTTCATTCAGGGATGGTGAATCCAAGCTTTTTTACTGTTTGAACTTAATTTGGGGTAAAGCATGGTTAGTTTATCGTTCTGTTGTTTTTCCCATCTCAAATAAACAACGAAGATAACTGGTGAGAGTGGTGATAAAGTACGGGATTAACAAACTGTATTGGAGCACTCCTCTAAAGACTGCACATACCTAAATCAATCAAAATAATGCTTTACCTTTGTGACACTGATGTTGTGTGGCAGAATATTAGTACTGGTATGTGCAATAAAACGTTCTGTATATTTTTAGGATTTTTACAGTAAACTACTGTAATCAATTGTATAAATATTAATACCAATATGCACATGCAGTTTATACAGTACATTGAATTTTAAACCTAGTTCTTGCTCATCTTCATTGTTGTTTTTATTTGTTTTCCAGTTTCTGCGGGTGACCAAACAGTACCTGCCCCACTTGGCACGCCTGTGTCTCATCAGCACTTTCCTTGAAGACGGGATCCGCATGTGGTTCCAGTGGAACGAGCAGAGAGACTACATCGAGTCGACCTGGAGCTGTGGCTACTTTCTGGCTATGTGCTTTGTGCTGCTAAACCTTGTTGGACAGCTGGGTGAGTGCGCAGGAGGTTTTCATTACACGTTAATATTAGTGTCGAACAATGTCACACAAAACTTGAATAAGAAAAGCAAGTAAAACTGTAAAGAACTATTTTTATGGCTGTGGTAATGACATTCAAACTTAAAAGCTCATCATTATGCGTCACTTGTCAGGAGTTCACAAGGATCAGCACATTTTGTGCATTCAGTACACAGTGGCAATAAATATAGTTTATTTTAGTTCCTGTGCACATGTGCAACTACAATAACAGTTTCAGTGGGACTGTTGAGAGATCCTAAAAGTTTTTAAACAAAGCATCAGGACTTATTTACCGGTACTTGTTTGTTAAGCACTTTTTGCCTGGAACTTTCTCAACAAATGATAAAGGAAGTCTTAAAAAAAAAAAAAAAAACTCTTAGGACATGTCCAGTTGTTGTGGATGACTAAGAACATGCAACAGTCTTGAGAGGAGTTTAAACCATGTTCCTATTATTTGTAGACGTGATGTGGTTCACACAAAGTTGTTCTAATGTGTTTATGTTATAAAATCTACTCGGTCTTTTTTTATTCATTTTTATTCATTTAATTTAAAAACAGGACAATTAAAAAAACTAAACAAGATACATACATACATACATACATACATACATACAGACATACATACATACATACATACATACATACATACATACATACATACATACATACAGTAAATAAAATGAAAGATGGTAGAAGAAGAACTAGTCTTATGAAAACTGCCACTTTTTACTTAATTCTAATGTAAATCAAAATATTTTTACAAAATTTAAATTAAAATGTAATTACAAAGACAATAACAATCTAGCTAAATTAAAAACATAAAAACTCAAACATCTAAATCAAATCAGACAACAACTTAAGTAGATTTATATTAACGATTTCCATATTCTTTCAAGAAACTCGTCTTTATCAGTCTCTGAAATGTATACAGTAATCTGGCATTTTTAACGTTATCATACAAACCATTCCACAATCCTATTCCCTGAATTATTGTGGATCGTTCCTTCAAACTAGTACTAAAATAAGGCTTCACAAACATCTCAATTCCTTTAAAAAAATATACACTCTCTCTTTTAACAAAATTCGTTTGAGTATTAACGGGCAACAACATGCCTTTATGTGCCTTATACATAAGCAACAAAATGTTATAATTAACCAAATCGTAGAACTTCAGAATTTTCAGTTGATAAAATAAAGTAGTCTTCTCTTTAGGGACTGACTAAAAGCTGAAATGTTTCTTCTTAGAAGGAGTCACTTAAAGTATGTTCGTTTATTTAAAGACCGTGTAAAGTGAAATTAAATTTGTGTTTTTATTTTGTCACACGGCATAAATATGTGTTATTAATCACCCATATAAATCTGACTGATTAAAAACATTGATTTCCTTATAAAATTAAGTCTCAAAAATCATGAAAAAACATGATTTTGCCTTGCTCTAGAACGCTGGGGGCGTGTCGCACGTGGGCGTGGTTTCAGCGCAGTACTGCGCCATGTCCAGCCCCCTTCAGAGCTGAGCTGTGTGGGGAGGCATACGGGGGAAGCAGAGATCCACCTGCTCTGTTTTTATCTGAGTTCTGGCTTCCAGCAGCTCCTTTTTCCAAGAGTTACGCTGTTTTTAGTGCACTAACAACTCTGGTTATGTTTTTAAAGTTGAGGACACATAACTCCGCTGTTATAATCAGCGCTATTTTAGAAGATGAGCGGACTCGCGGTCCGAACCGGTCACATCGCATGCGGGGTCTGATCGCCACACACACACACACACACGCGCGCGCGACCCGGTCACATCGCATGCGGGGTCTGATCGCCTCTCACTCACACACACACACACACGCGCGCGCGCGACCCGGTCACATCGCATGCGGGGTCTGATCGCCTCTCACTCACACACACACACACGCGCGCGCGCGACCCGGTCACATGCATGCGGGGTCTGATCGCCACACACACGCGCGCGCGGGGGGGGGGCGGAGGTGCGCGGAGGTGCAGGTGGCATGTGGTCGCTCCAGCAGCACGCCAGTACTGGAGGGAGACGGTCGGTAGCGAGTGAACGGCTCCACCGAAGAACGCATTTATAACGGCTGGAGCTGCAGGGGGTGGGGCTTGTGACCGCGTGACGAAACGCGGTCACATTTAAACCACGCCTAAAAAATCCTGAAAGAGAAATGTGTTTATACACAGTTTGATCTATAACTCCAAAATTAATTGAGCTACAATTTTGAGACTTTTTACTCATTTACAAGATTACAATTACGACATTTATAATGTTTATTGAAGAAAATGTTCAAATTCACTTTACACGGTCTTTAAGTTTAACAAAGACATGCAAGAGTAAATGTGCTAGTTCAATTGCACACGTTTGAGATTTGAATTTATTTTCTGTAAGGCAATAGGATTTTTGTTAATTGTATATGTGGTCAGTTCACTTTAGCTCTATTATTCAGGTGTAAACAAACAGTGCTAATAAACTATTGTTATGCGGACACTTCTGCTTGTAGAGACTTAAAGAAGAAACACAAATCCGTCCGGTCCGATACCTTTTCTGGTTGACTGTATATTTTAGTAACTGAAGCCCAAAAGCAGATTATTATGAATATTTCTCTGGGATTGACTTCAGTTAGATGTGCCATGCTGGAACTCTGAGACAGAGAAGTATCTTTAACTCAAGATGTTGTTGTGACAGACCTGGATTACAGTTATTTCTGCTGAGCTGACCAAATAAAACACGTTCATTTGCGACTGTGCTCTTTAATGAGCAGTTCATACAACACACAGAAGAAAGTAAATGATTGTAGTGGACATTTCAAGAGAATAATGGACAATAAAATAAAAGTCATTGCCTTTGTGATATCACTTGTAACTTCCTGTTTCCCGCCCCTACAGGTGGTTGTGTCCTCATTCTCAGTAGAAATTTTGTACAGTACGCCTGCTTTGGGTTATTTGGCATCATAGCTCTACAGGTAAGAACTCTTTGACTTTAAAAATAAATAAATTCATGCAGCAAATTAATATGGCTAACGTAATATCCGTCTCCCACCAGACTGTCGCATACAGCATTTTATGGGACCTTAAGTTCTTGATGAGGTAAGCATCACTCAGCTATAAAAATATGTTCAGCTGAAAACATCTCATTTTGTACTAAAATGTTTAACACTCCATAATTTTAATCATTTCACGAGGGTTTGATAAAGATAAAGAAAGCTGAGATTGCTTTTTGGAGACAGATTAGGTGTAAATTTTTAGACAGCAGCACTTCTAATCACTGTAATCACTGTAGACTCTGCATGATATTTATTTATACAGTACAGCAGAAAGCACAGTGAATCATCAGTCTACAGCGCTGAGTCTGCGTGTTTCTGTTTGTGCATGTTGTGGACTTCACATTCTGTTTGCTGATGGGATCAAGTCAGAGTGTAAAATAATAGTTCACACCTATAATAAACTGGTTTGGTGGACAGAAAAATAGTTTACTAAAAGATGTTGTGGTTGGAAAATCAAGTCGTATCAATGAAGAACAGATGATTGCAACAACAGAAACTCGTTTTTGGTCAGATGATTAGTTTTGACTCATCCAACCTCTGGGACACTTTTCTTTTTGTCTGATTTGCATTTGTCTCCCTTCCTGTTAGAAACCTGGCCCTCGGAGGTGGTCTGCTCCTGCTGCTGGCCGAGTCCCGTTCAGAAGGAAAGAGCATGTTTGCTGGAGTCCCCTCCATGGGGGAGAGTTCACCGAAGCAGTACATGCAGCTGGGCGGCCGGGTTCTGCTCGTGCTCATGTTCATGACTCTGTTACACTTTGACTCCAATTTCTTCTCTGTAAGTCCTAACATGACACCACCTGAATACAAAGGGCACTTTCTGCTATTTAAATTAATTTTATTCCATAATTGTTCATTAGACGAATTTGTGAAAGTGCTATTTTCAGACGTTTATTAACCACACACATTTTGCATACAGGTACTCATGAGCTATTGATGAGCTTGAGATATAAAGTATTTTCATTATCCTTTTAACTGTACTTTTATTGTAATTTAGTATTTTAAGGAATCTAAAAAACCTTCACGTTACCTAAATGTGCTGTTCATTCAGTGTGTTTTAGTTGTATATTTATTTAATGTCAAAACACGTGGGTGTTGATTCCCAGCATTTAATTGTTGTTTTGTATTTTACAGACTTGAAAAAAAATTAAGACAGTATTGGAAATTAACAAGTAAACTTTGTCAACAAAAAAAATCTGATAAAATGGTAGTTTGATTTTACAGTTATATGTTGAGCATAATAACACTGAAGTCAGAGCACATAAATAATTAAAATCATAAAAATAATTAGTCAATAACAAGTTAATTTTTGATATTCCAGGTTATTTATAACTTAATTATTTATTAATTTAAATTAAGTAATTGGCCTGTCCCAGAAAACTGTTGCTCTGTATCCTTTTGAAGGATTACAAATATGAACATTGGTTTTATGTACTGCAAATATATATATATTGTTTGTCTAAGCTCTTTATTTGGTAATATGCATGTTTACTGTGTTAATTTTTCTACTGAATTACACTTAATAAACCATTTTTGTGCATTCATCTCACAGCCCATAGTAGACTAGTATTTTGTACAGAAGTACACTTTGTACTTTGTACACTTTTTACTTTGTAAACTTTGTCATCAAAAAATCTGATAAAATGGTAGTTTGATTTTACAGTTATATGTTGAGCATAATAACACTTAAGTCAGAGCACATGAAGAATTAAAATCATAAAAATAATTGGTCAATAACAAGTTGATTTTTAATATTCCAGGTCATTTATAACGTAAATATTTATTTATTTAAATTAAGTAATTGGCCTGTCCCAGAAAACTAGCAATTGTTGTTCTGTATCCTTTTGAAGGATTACAAATGTGAACATTGTTTTTATGTACTGCAAATATTTATGTTTTTTTTGTCTTAGCTCTTTATTTGGTAATATGCATGTTTACTGTGTTAATTTTTCTACTGAATTACACTTAATAAACCGTTTTTGTGCATTCATCTCACAGCCCATAGACTAGTATTTTGTACAGAAGTACACTTTGTAAACTTTGTACTTTGTAAACTTTGTACGAAGTTTGTATTTTGTTTTCTGTTATTACAGTCTGTCATAGTGCGTGATGTGAAACTATGATATAAATCATGCTATAACAAGGACAAATTAACTGTTGCACGTTCTTTTTCCCACAGATCCTGCAGAACATGGTGGGAACTGCTCTCATCATCCTGGTGGCCATCGGCTTCAAAACCAAACTAGCTGCTTTGACCCTCGTCGTGTGGCTTTTTGCTATTAACGTGTACTTCAACGCCTTCTGGACCATCCCCGCCTACAAGCCCATGCACGATTTCCTCAAGTACGACTTCTTCCAGACCACCTCGGTCATCGGTGGCCTGCTGCTGGTGGTGGCGCTTGGGCCCGGTGGAGTATCCATGGATGAGAAAAAGAAAGAGTGGTAGAGGGCGGCGGAGGAATCGCACAACACCACTAACGCCCCTCAACAACCGGGACACAAAGACCTTCCCCCTCTCTTCCTGCCCACCAGGATACACAGTTTTTGTGCTTTTTTTGTTGCCATCAGTTGACAACTTGTTTTCAGTTTTTACATCGGCGTCACTTTTTAAATTTGCAAATATGCCTTTTTTTTTTTCTATTTTCAAAACTTTGATCTTATTTTTTGTCACAACTGTAGGAAAATAGGCGCGTTCTCTTCAGTGCAAGAAATACAGTAAAAAAAAAAAATCTATGTGCAGGGGGCGAATAAAATGAATGCATTGTATTTTACAGATGTTATGCCATAACTTATAGAACGAATTTCATATTTTTTTAATAAAAGGGTATAGTTCTGATGAAGTTCAGCCACTTGAGTTCCCACTGGATCATTTTTCCCTTACACCTCTTTTAGTTTATTTAATTTTGGAGCATCGGGGACTCTGTAGACCTTGGACACTGATTCAACAACTCACTTTGACTCTATAGTTAATCTCCCTTCGTTTTTTTTATTTTGGTCTTCCGAGAGCTGTGCTCTTGCATTTGTGCACGTCCATTCTCAGCTGACCGCTCTTGTTCACGGGGAGTCGATCATGGGGGTATTTATACGCTGTATATGAAGTGGTGGATTGCAGTCATCTTTGGTTTAAAGCATCACCACGGTTATTAGCGCCAGGACTTGTTAACTAGGCACTTTGTACTGTGCGTCTTTTACAAATGCCTAACTGTGTATGATTTCTAATGGTAATTACAAGGGGAGGGAGGGAGGGCGGCTCAACATTTGTGAAACATCATATCCTTGGATTTAAAATCAGCAAAGAAGACTGAGCTGAGTCACTCGCCACATGGACGTTGTCTTTGCTCAGTGTTTCTTGCCCTGTGTGAGAAATCTTTAAAATAAGTATTCAGTGTAATAATTTTCAAAAGTTTATATTGTATTTTTGATCATATTTTTTTCTTTATTTTGAAAGTTCGTGGCAAAAGAAATAAATGTTCAAAAATATAACAATACTGACTCAAAAGTTTTAATGATCTCAAGGATAAGTTAGTGGTGATGTCAGGGTCTTTAGGTAAATACTGACATCTAGTGGTTTTGTAAAAACATTTCCAGGTTGTGGCCATAGTTTGATCAAAACCACACTTTGTGTATAAACACCCAAACTGCTTATTTTGATTAAAAATAGTTGTAAAACCATTTCAGCTTTATCTTATTTGTAATCTTTTGAGATCTTTTTGCAGCAATTTAAACAAAAAAAAATCTCAAATGTGTAAGAATACAAGAGCTAAGTTTAATTTCAGCATTTTTATTTTTCTAATTTTGGCAAAAAGAACACGGACAATATTTTAAGAATGCCAGAAGTTTTACTTGTTTTCTAATTAATACCTTTTCCAATTTATAATTTCTTTTTCAGTTCTTTCCTACAAGATGAATCTGAGATCTGGCATACTAATATTTCAATATCTTACCTCACAGCCATAAAGAGTGTCTAATTCTAGATGCTCATTTTGACATTATTTTGCAGCTTTCAAATTATTAAATCTAAAAGTTATTTGGATTCGCCACAGTTGCGTAGCCTTTTAAATAACCGTTGCAACAGCTTTGTGCTAAATATGTCAAACGGCGATACATGCTGATGTCTGGAGTTACATCTATGTGCCAATAGACTATTTGTATTTATGGACTAGATATGTTAGATTATGCTCCAACTGTTGTTGATCGGTGCAAATGTTGTCCCTTATAAAAAAGGACAATTATAAGAAAAGAGATGACTAGTTGAAACCAGTGCGTCTTTACTTACTCTTGTATTAAATGTAAAGAGCCGAACGTCAAAAGCAAAACACAGAAATATTTCCTTATACAACTCTTAACTTTTCTAAATACAAGTAAACACCACATTTCTTTTAGAGGAAATCAAGTATTTCACATTACAGTTACTCAACAATATCTAAACATTTTACTTTGAATTAATGTTGTTACCTTACTGTCAGAAGTAAATTAATAAAGAGAAAAATAGGAATACACTGTATCAAAATGATGAAGAACAGTACATTACAGTACTTGTACTTCATAAAAATTACAATTATAAATATTTCCTTGTACAACTCTTAACCTTTCTAAATACAAGTAAACACCACATTTCTTTTAGAGAAAATCAAGTATTTCACATTACAGTTACTCAACAATATCTAAACATTTTACTTTGAATTAATGTTGTTACCTTACTGTCAGAAGTAATTTAATAAAGAGCAAAATAGGAATATCAAAATGATGAAGAACAGTACATTACTTGTACTTCATAAAAATTACAGTTATCCTCATTTAAGCTAATCAACCAACTGCCGAACAGAAGAGGTTGCTAACGGCTTATTAACGTTAGCAACAGAGCTAAGTAGCTAGCCAAACACTCTTCACACATTACATTAAAACAAGATAACTAATACGTGACACAAAACAAACTAAACATATACAAACTCGCACATACAGGGCTAGCATTCACTCATATCATTTTCCTGAAAGTTTAATCTAACTTCTTACCTTATAAAAAAGGACAATTATAAGAAAAGAGATGACTAGTTGAAACCAGTGCGTCTTTACTTACTCTTGTATTAAATGTAAAGAGCGCACGAGTCCCCCTAGTGGACTCTTTTGACTATTGCGCCAACGCACCATTCTTTCAAAAGCCCCACTACATTCCATGCACACACCAAATCAAGCTAAATTAATGCAGATAATCAAACAATTGGATCTAATATGAACACGGTCAAATGAATATCATACCCTGTAACACACTCCCCCACAAAATAGATGTTGTCCCCAACATCTCAACTCATGCGATGTTGGGAAAGTAGTAAAGCATGAGAAGCAACCCATCAGTCTTAAAAATATTCCTTAAGTCACTCAATCTACTTACAGACTGGAACTCTTTTCATACATTCTCATTTTGAGGGTAAACACCCAGTGTCCATGTTTTAAACATGAAAGTCACTACTTGTCCATCATCTTAGTGGTCATCCCGTGACTCCATAACAAGAGTTCATTGACCAGTACATTGCGGCTTGGATGCCAATAATGTCAGTTCACGTAGAGAATAGTCCCTCATTGTGAATGTTATAATAAACAGTCCATCATGCTATGACCCCAATGTGTGTCCATTCTTTCAGTTCAGTGGTGCACCATGTCCTGCTCTCATCTCTGATAGTCATATGAGATGTAGTACGGGTGAACAATGTTCATCCATGGCATTGTGAAGTATGGGGGCTGTGGTGGAGTCCTTAGGTTATAGCAGACTGGAGATCCAAGCCTCTCATATGTAAAAACTTTGGGCTTCCTATGAAGCCGTTGCGGTCGTTGAGCTTCTTCAGGAGCCTGAACTCCCTCTCTGATGATCCCAGTTGAAGCAGGTTGTTCAGTAGCATCCTCCATGATCCCAGTTGAAGCAGGTTGTTCAGTAGCATCCTCCATCATTTGTTCCTCGTTACAAGAGCCAGACTCTTCATATTCCATCACAGTTGTTTCTCCTTGTTTATGATCCATTTCAGGAGCTATGCTCTGTTCAAACTGGATATCTCCTAGCTCTTGGGTTGTGCTTGCAGGCATATGACTTACTTTCTCAGGCTGGGCTGGCTGGTGAAATAGCACAGGATAGTATTCGTCAGCGTCAGCATCATCATCCTCTTCCTCTGCCTGCTCCACTCCTTTGTTATTTAACATTTTTCTCCTCTTCTTTCCAGTCTGGACTGGAATCTCAAGGGGCAAAGAGTCACATGGGAGGAGCAGATTGCGATGAAGGACCCTTGACCTTCTTTGACCCTTTTCAGGTTTGAGTTCATAAACTGGGACATTTTCATTTACCTGGCGTACAACAATAATAATAATAATAATAATGAATTCAATTTATAACGCACTTTTCATTAATGAAAATCTCAAAGTGCTACAAGGAGCAACAGAATTAAATGACAATAAAACAAATAATAAAACAATTAAAATCAATAACAATATCAGCTAAGATCAAAAGTAGAATCATGAGGAGGTAGAGTATGCTTGGTCGAAAAGAAAGGTCTTCAAGTCGCTCTTAAAGTCAACCACAGACTGTGGGGCTCTTAGACAGTCAGGAAGAGAGTTCCACAGGCGGGGGGCAGCCACACTGAAAGCCCGGTCTCCCATGGTCCTTAATTTGGTTCTCGGAATGTGAAGGAGATTGCTGTTCTGTGACCGCAGCGAACGGGTGGATGAGTATGGAATGAGAATATCCTTCAGATAATCTGGTGAAGTTCCGTGTAAGCATTGATGTGTAATGAGAGCAGTTTTGTACTGAATTCTGTAGGCGACAGGAAGCCAATGAAGGTTATGGAGAATGGGCGTAATATGTTCAAATTTACGAACTCTCAACAAGATCCTTGCTGCACTGTTTTGAATATATTGAAGTTTCTGAAGGTTTTTGCCAGGGATTCCAATAAACAGGGAGTTGCAGTAGTCGAGCCTGGAGGAGACAAAAGCATGGACGAGCTTCTCAGCATCGGAAAAAGTTAGGGATGGGCGAAGTCTGGAGATGTTTCGAAGATGGAAGAAGCAAGTTTTAAACAGATGCTTAATGTGATTTTCAAATGTAAGATTGGAGTCCATTTTTATTCCAAGATTAGTAACAGAGGTGGAGAGGGGGATGTCTTGTCCAGAAAAGGAAAGTCTTGTTATAGGAGATGTTTGTACCTGGTGAGGGGTGCCAATCAGTATGGCCTCAGTCTTGGAGCAGTTTAATTGAAGAAAGTTCTGATTCATCCATGCCCTAATTGCCTCCAGGCAGGCAGAGAGGGCAGTGAGTGAAGATGGAGATGACAAGGTGGAAGATGAGGATGCTCCAGTCCTGATGTAAAGCTGTGTATCGTCGGCATAACAGTGAAAAGAAATGTTGAACTGATTAATAATTTGACCTAAAGGCAGCA
>JBBPBX010004866.1:17245-74504 GCA_038048925.1 Garcialebias charrua
CAAGGCAAGGGGGAGCCGGCCCATCCCCGCAGACTGACCGGGAGGATACGCCATGGATTCCTGGAGCCGATGGGATTCATTCATTCAACCTTTATTTAGTCAGGTAAATCTTTTGAACCTCATGGGCTCATTTACGAAAGCGACCTGTTAAAACTAAAGAACAATGAACAGGAATGGTGCGCGTCTCGCTCTCTGTGCTCTGTGGGGACGTGAAGAATCTGGATTAAATTGGAATTATGATGGCAGCGCTTTGCTTTTTGGCGTTTTGTGGAGCACTGGCCTATCGGCAAATGAGGGAGACTCGGTAGGACTTAATGCCATGTTGGAGCACCCGAAGTCTGATCTGCGCCGTGACCTCGATAAATCAGCTGTTTACGAGCTAATCCGGAAGGTGAACAGATCACCCGCACGGCTTGGGACTCTGGACGCTGTACTGGTCAACATCTGAGAGGCCATAGCTTGGATCAGTGGAAAAAGTCCCGAATTGGATCATATTTGGATCAGAGTCGCCCTTACAGGACTCAAGGCTGCAGAAATTACACTGTGTGCCTGAAGTGAAAAATATTTGTCATCCTTATCTGACTTCCCTAAACAGCCTTGGAAGGTTGGATATCAAATTTCTCCTGAGACGTGTTTACTGAGGACAAACAGCTGCACCTATCGCTACCCCCCCTCCCCCCGGAGAACTTTTCTATGAGCGTTATCGGAGGCCGGCTGGTTACATCTCAGAATTGTTTGCTATCTGAACATAGCTCATGGACAGAAATCTCACTGCCTCAGCCTCAAAATGCAACATGTGACTTGTCTTAAATGTGCTTGGCTGGTAGAGTTTTTTGGCTGAGTGTCCTGTAAGACAAAATGTGATAGAATCTTTTTTGAATACCACTGATTACCCCTATTGTAACCTTCCTTTTTTCCATATCTGATTGTTGCTGCACGGATTAATTTCTGCTGCGGCTGTTGTGCACACGTCCCCTCTCAAGGACGGTGTGTGCGTCAATTGCAATGTTTTGTACTCTGGTGCAATGACGATGCCAATAAAGATATATTCTATTCTATTCTATTCTATTCAAAATTCAGTTTTTTGCATCACACATCTGGGCCCTTGAGAAAGCCATGGAATAATCGAACACAGATTGACAGATGTACGCTTCACGTCAGTAAAACTTCCTTTATGGAAATGTAGGCATGGGGTTCAGCCTCAAGGAGGCGGTAATGCAACAGGGTGGATGCAATCTGCTTTAAAACACCAAAGAAGAAGAAGAACTTCAGCACAAGGTTAATGCACGCAAGTTCATGCCAAGTTCATGTGCGCACCACTGCTCCAGCTCAAAATAAGATAAGAGAACTATAAGAAAGATAGAAAATCTGGATCCGTTCTCAAATCTGGATGAGTGACCCAAACTGTATTTTGGAATTTAAATTGAATAATAGAACTGAAAATGAAAGTAGTCAAACTGAATTTTCAATATAACAAAATACAATTTTAAAGCAAATTAATTCAGTTTCTATTTAGGGAAATTCATTTTCAAACCATCCATCCATCCATCTTCTTCCGCTTATTCGGGGTCGGGTCGCGGGGGTAGCAGCCTAAGTAGGGAGGCCCAGACTTCCCTCTCCCCAGCCACTTGGAGCAGCTCCTCCGGGGGAATCCCAAGGCGTTCCCAGGCCAGCCGAGAAACATAGTCCCTCCAGCGCGTCCTGGGTCTTCCTCTGGGTCTCCTCCCAGTTTTCAAACCAATATATTTAATTTCTAAGTACGCAAATAAAGATTCAGTCCAAGTGATTCAAATTCAGTTTCTGATGGCGCAAGTTTCTGCCCATACAGTTTTTAGCAGTCAGGTCATCAGCCCTTCTGCATTGCATTCTTTTATTCATAAGAAAAATGGAAAATCGATCTGTCACTGATACACATAAACCATCCAACAAAACAAAATTGTTGTTTGTGAGTTCTATGTTTGCTTGAGAAATAACTAAACAGAGAATAAATTCTATTCTGAGGCTTCCATTTGTCTATTTATTCTGTGCAGACTCCCCTCCACCTCATGTGACCTCCATCTGTTTAGTCTGATTTATGATTTAAATGCCTTTGTGCTCTGCTGTAAGAACTGATAAGTATGTTTATGGTGTGCTTCTTGTTGTACTTAGTGCTCTGTCACTTAACTGCAGTTTCAATGTAAAATGTATTTTACACTGTCTGACATTGTGTCATTTATCAACTCATCATGATTGTGCTCTTCATTTTATTACATTATTTGGTTAAGATCACTTGGCCAGAGGGACTATTTCCATAAATGTTTTCTTCTTTGAACTCAATTGCTTTTATCCAACCAAAAAAAGTATTTTTCACACCCAAACCATATTGAAAAAGCAAATTGAAAAAGCAAATTAAGCAATAAAAGTTTAACACCCAGAGGAATAGACCCAGTTTAGTTTTTAAAAAGCTGACTGATTTAACACAATCTTAGCTCTGGAAAAAAAAGATAACCTAGATGAAAAAAAAAGCTGCTCTTGGATCCATTAAAGTCTTTTGAGCAGTTAACTGAAAATATTATATAGGCGTTTTTTGGAAACCAGAAAGTCAGCTGCTGGGTGGTATTCAACAGGACAGTCTGCAGAAAAGGAAGCAGCTCCAAACAATCATTCATCATCAGGGCAGACACGGTGACACCGTATCCCATGTTGAACGGGAGGTCTCAGGGTTATGTTGTACTTTCAGAGGGAACGGTAACTAAAGTAATCAAGCCGCCTCCAAATTCAGGTTTTTTTCATTGAGGTAGAAAACAGACAAGAAAACCTAATGAACCGTTTTCTTAGCTTTTGCTAGATAGTCATTTCAAATGTAAAGATGTTTATCAGCTCAGTCAAATGAATATTTTAGGACCGCTGTGATTTACTGGGGGTTTTGTTTCATCGCTGCAATCATGCAGGCAGCAGGCTTTGTTTCAGCATGAACGCAAGAGGCTTAAAGCGCAAAGGTGTTGATTTAAGTGACAAGGTATGTTAGCATGATTCAGATATATACTTTTAAGTGTATGCTCATCTGTGAGTCCCGCTTTCCGTAGAACGAAGTGGGCAGGCCAAACACAGGCTGTCGTTTATTTAGTATAATTAACACTGCAGGAAATTTACTGAAGGCAATAAGAGAAGTTTCATGTCGTCACCAATTTTCTAACTTTCACGTCAACCTTATTATAATAACAGAGACACAAATTTTCCAAACATACTTGAAATATCTGAGTGGAACTTTATACGTACGAGTTGAGCGTTTGAGCGTTTGATTTGGGCAAGGTGAGAAAATAAGAAAAGGACTCATGATGCAGACAAAGAACAGAGCAAACGTTTCCTCAGCTCCATCAGTGAGATCATTGTTTGGAGGGCTGCGATGATTGTTTTGCATCGATGCCCGTGCTGATAAAACGTACGTGGAAAATAAACCGCCCTCACACCCTCATGCCACAGTGTGCAGTCTCCGACATTCACTTATCTCAGACTTTGAAATCAACTGTTTACAGTCCTTCCTTGTACTATTTTAAGTTCTTCATAAACTAAAGCTTTTCCTCGTTTTATCGAGGAAAATTCTTCTCTTTGTTGCGTATATTACACGACGGCATGGTGATCACGTATTTGCTTGTGCGTGTGTGCACCCATGTGCTTTTGTTGTGGTAGCAATATATCTCAAACAACTGAAGGGATTTTAATTAATCTCTTAAAAATTATCATCATACGTGTAACGGGGTTTTACTTTTACATTATTATAGATGTGAAGTCTGTCAAAATTGGTTTATTTATTCTTCAAATTCATTTTGTTTAGTCAAAAAGTTATTTCTCCTGACATTTGTTGGTATGCAAATTACATCGTGCTGCTGTTGAAAGTCGGCGGTTACCATATAGCAACCAGTAGCTGACAACTTGTCCCCATTTTCTGTTGCCATCTGTAACTGTGTGCATTAGGATCGGCTTTGTTTTTTCTTTACAAGTATTATATTTTAGCATATATTTTAAACAAATTTAATTATATACAGTACAGGGTTTCATGTGTAATTTTGCCATGTTTTGTATGTTAACAACTGTTAACTGTTCATTGGGAGCTCTGTAGTTTATTTAGTGTATAGGGGCAGAAGATGTTGGACTGATGCTAACCACCATTTTGATTTTCCTCCCACTAGGTATGTTTTAATTTTTGATACAAAGTAAGTTACAGTTATCAGTTGTGTGATTGTCTTTGAATGTTATATGTGTGATTTTCTTTCCCTGTACTAAAATATATATTCATTGTTACTTGTGTTAAATATACGACTGGTTATGTGGATTAATGATGTACATTTATATTAAATACCACTATACGTCAGCTCCCCCATTTTCTGTTGCTGTCTGTAACTGTGGGGCAGAAGTTACTGGACTGATGTTGACCACCAATTTGATTTTCTCTTGCTAGAATAAATACAGTGAGCCTGAGTGTGTCTGTTGTGAAGTCAACCTACTGGACCTGAGACAAACAAACAGGGTTACAAATGTACATTAATAACTGATTAAGTTTTGGAGTCAACTCAGTTTAAGATGGCTGCAGCAGCTGATCAATCTTGCAAACATTAAACAACTGTCAACTTTACAGGCGTTATATGGAAGCAGTTATGAAAGAGCATTTCTGCTAATTCATTTTAATTTTCAAATTTGACATTTCAAAATGATTTTTGGTCACATTTTACTGGGACACGTTTTGAAAATTAAATGTTAAACGTTATTTTATTTACAATTTTAATTAATTTACACAATGAGCAGTCCTGCAGTAGAAAATGATTTATTTTCAATTTTATTTATCAGCAGAGTCAGAGTCAGAGAGTCTTTATTGTCATTTGCACCGCATGTGGTACATGTGATGAAAACGAGATTATGTACACGGGGTCCCAGTTACATCCAACAACAAATGCAAGAGAAAAACAGTAATAACATCTAGAATTAACTAAGAGAAACATCAACTAGTAATACACTAAGCCCTAATATAGTGGAAAAACATCATTATAAACAGCAGCACGAACATGAGTCTGTATGAGCAGATGGTCACAGATGAACACAGCAACAAGAAAACAGATCAGCATCAGCATGATGTGATATTTTGCAGTGTTTATTCTTATTATTTATTTATTCATGAGTCTAACAGCCTCAGGGTAGAAGCTGTTCCTCAGTCTAGTGGTTCTACATTTGATGCTCCTCAACCTCCGTCCTGAGGGGAGTGGGGCAAAGAGTGAGTGATTTATGAGTCAAAACATGCATCTCGACTTTGAAATGAAAAAGCATTTCTGTTAATTCATTTTAATTTTCAAATCTGAAATTTCAAAATGAATTTTGGTCACTTTTTTACTAGGACATATTTTGAAAATTAAATGTTAAACGTTATTTTATTTACCATTTTTATTAATTTACAAATTGAGCAGTCTTGAAGACGAAAATGAAAATGCAGTTTGGAGTATTCATTTTAAATTTTATTTATGAGTCAAAACATGCAGCTTTATTTTGAAACTAAAAAGCATTTCTATTAATCCATTTTAATTTGAAATATGGGACATATCTGCTTCCATAGAGTTAAGCTAGAATATGGTTTGGTAGTAGCTGAGAGTCATCGACAACCCATGCTTTCGAGGGCTAACAGGTTGCACAAACCTCACAAAATGGCATAAAACTGCACATGTTGGGGTTTTCAAGATTCATCCAAAAAAGATCTTGATTTACAAACAAAAATATGATCTTAAAAACTGGCATGAAAAGCAGAAAGCAAAAGGCATTTTTGTAAAAATTGCGTATTTTTATAATTTTAGCAAAATTGTGATGTCTGCTTGAACGTTTTATTATGAAAATACAGTATAAACAAACAATCACACATCTTTAATTTCACTCGTGCATGATTTATTAGCAGCACCGCCTGTGCCTGCAGCTCAGCTGGTTTCCATTTTTCCATCCTCTTGGCGTTAAACCCAAACACTGCAGAGTTTTATTAAATCAATACGTTACGACCAAATCTGATAGTTAATGGCTGCGCTGTGCTCCTGCAGTGAAGAACTTCATGTTGGGCTGCACTCCTGGCAGAGCTTCAGGAACTGATTGGCCTCAAAGCCACACTGGGAATAATTGCTGTTCATTGTTCTTTAGTTTTAGTAGGTCGCTTTCGTAAATGAGCCCATGAGGTTCAAAAGATTTACCTGACTAAATAAAGGTTGAATGAATGAATTGTGCACTTGATGTTTTGAGTCACCGTGTAGCAGCTACTATGGAGACAACATGTTATCCAGTTCTAAACTAATAACGGCTCACTGAGACCACAGTAAATTTAACATCATTCTCAATTATTCAGGTAATAATTAACAAGTCGTTTGTCTTCCTGTGGGTTAAACGTGTATATTTGAGTGTGGACTAAAACTGGGTCCTTTAAAGTATCAGGTTAAGCTCTAATTGAGGAAAAATAATAAACTCAAGTTCACAGATTCAGCTAAGAGTGGTGACGAGCTGGGTGTGGGGGTAAAAAAAACTTCTACATTGACAAGCTGATCAGTGCTTTCATGAAAGCTGAAAATAATGTTTGGAGTAACATTTTGCACTTCTGAGGCGTACTGTGACCAGACTCACTAAGCGCCTGTTACTAAAGATGTTATTCTAGCATGAGGGCGCTTTGAGTGGTGAGCTCAGCTCTGAAAGGCATGGAGGGAGTGAAGCCCTCAAAGACACGGGGTCACCTCTGTTTTATGTTCAACCCAAAGCTGCCTTGTTGCGTCCTGACAAGGTAAAGATCCATGGGATTCCTGTCCAGAGTTTATCATCAATCCCTTCCATCTTGAGACGTTTCATTGTACGTTAGGGGTATTTTATAAATTCTTACCTCTTGAGATGAATTCAAGTTCGATCCTCATTTTCATAAATGACGCTTGGCCTATAAATGAACTCAAAATGGAATTTGGTTTATTCAACCCCGTGTTTGACCTTAGCTTCGCAAAATAAATCATGTAAGTGGAGTTAGTAATCGTTTAGGTCTGCAGCCGCTCGGCAGTTGTTGTTTCAGTCACGTGTGCAAAAAACTAGTTATGGCTAAACCAAACCTCCTGAACTGAAACAGCCAATTTGTGTTTCTGTAAACTACAGATAAATCTGTTTAACGTGCTGAAAAAACGTGTAGATGTAATAAAGACCTTGTGACATGGCATATGGAATGAGTATTTATTACATTTAAAATGACTGCAACCATAACAGTTCTAAGTAATTGACGTGAAATTACAAGTGCTCTGATGTTGGGGACTGCAGGAAATTAATGGAAAACCCGAAGAAAAATCCACATGCATGAGACGAACGTAAAACACGCAGAAAAATCAAGATTCAAATGACCTTCTTACTGTGAGGTGAAAAAGTCAATAACGTCATCAAGAAGGCTTCAAGTGTAAATTTTAGGTAGAAGTTTAGCTGCCCACTGCCCCACCTGGTGGTGATTGGGTTAAATGCAGAGTCAAATTTCGTCTTGTATGGAAACATACACAGATGACAGAAATGTGACATTATTATTATTATTATTATTTATTTATTTATTATGGGCTGAGGCAATATGGAGATAAATGTGTTTGCTCCTATTTCCTATCCTATCTTTCCTTGCATCATTAGCCAAATATCTCATGAGGCTAGTGACAGATTGTTAGAACTTTTATAAAGTAGTAAATAAATACACATCTACAACTGATTGACTTTGGAGGTGACCTGGTTGAATGTGGCTACCACAACTAATCAAACATAACAAACATAAAATGGATGTACAGTAGTCACTCGTTTATCGCAGGGGATCTGTATCCCGAAGACCCGCGATAAATGAAAAACCGCCAAGTAGGAATAGTAGTACATGTAGTTGGTTATTTTAGTATTTATACATACACACTGCATATTAAGACATTCTAAACCCTTCCCACACCTTGCAATGTTCTAAATGTTTCTAAACTCTTTAGAGCGCAGAATGTCATGATTTCAGCTCTCTACCTCACCGCCTGCAAGTGCTCTCGGCCACGCCCACCCCCTACTCTGCATGCAGATCAGCTGATCAGCAGCAGCAGGAAGCTTATTCTGCAGTGTGGGCTGCACAGAGATGCAGGAGGTGCTAAATCATTTAAAATAATTAACTTTAAATTAAAAAAATTCCATGCCAATCGTGCAGCTCATCCATCAATCAGCCAGTTGTGTGTCATGTCCAGTCTTATTTTGAAAAATCGTGATAGAGCGAGTCTGCGAAGAACCGCAAAGTAGCAAGGAACTACTGTAAACAACAATTTCACCTAAATGTAGCAAAAATTGAGTGCATTTATAGTTGAGAGTCATCCCCAACACGTACACTGAGAACTATAGATTATGTAATAATTTTGCCTTCAACTTTGGTATTACTTGAGTCAGCCTAGTTTATCTGTTAGCAAAATATCTCATGAGCCACTGGAGTGATTTTAGTAAAACTCAGAAAGTAATCACTAGATGTACGTCTCAAGTGCGGTGAGGTTTGTGACAGGTGAGGCACTGATTTGTCTGGAATTGGATGCTCACGTGTATGAAACCAAAATAGAAGTTTATATTTGAATTTAGCCTTTTTTTCCTTAAAAAAAAGGCATCTCTTTATGCTTTAATCAACTCCATACTCCTGTTTTTAAATAAATAAATAAATAAATAAACATTATCTTACCCTTATTTTAAGATGAATGAGTTTGGAAAAATGATAAATAAAATTTAAAAATCCTTTAGTTTTGAGATAAGATCTTCCACTCCACCCCTATGCATAACAGAAGAACGAACAGCGACGTTTCATTGTCCCGATGGGGCAACACTGCCTCCTATTGGTGAGGCATGGTACTTTCTGCCTCACCCTGTGTATTTTCACTGTACTGTACATTTATGACCGATTAAAAAGAAAAAAATATGTCACACACATTCATTCAATAAAAAAGACTGTATAACATCAGCATGTGCAGCACGTGTGTAATCAAACATGTATATTAGCGATATAAAGAGAGACAGGAATGGGCATGTTCCAACCGCCTACTTCATATACTGTATATGACACAGCACCACCCGCATTGTTTGAACAGGCAATGCGTACATTCTGTAATTTTGTCTTTTAAGTGTTGAAATAATTCAGAAAACGGTTTTATAAAACACTCAAGTGGTCAAATGTATTTTCTTTTACCATTGTTAGTATTTTACTTCCCCTCCCTGGGCTGCCACCTTACCGTGGTGGAGGGGTTTGAGTGTCCCAATGATCCTAGGAGCTATGCTGTCAGGGGCTTTATGCCCCTAGTAGGGTCACCCAAGGCAGACAGGTCCTAGGTGAGGGACGAGACAAAGCGCAGCCCACAAGACCCCTTATGATGAGTAATATAAATGGAAACAATGTTCCCTCGCCCGGACGCGGGTCACCGGGGCCCCACTCTGGAGCCAGGCCCGGAGGAGGGGCACGTTGGCGAGCGCCTGGTGGCCGGGCTTTCACCCATGGAGCTCGGCCGGGCACAGCCCGAAGAGGAGACGTGGGTCCCCCTTCCCATAGGCTCACCACCTGTGGGAGGGGCCAAAGGGGTCGGGTGCATTGTGGAATGGGTGGTGGCCGAGGGCGGGGACCCTGGCGGTCTGATCCTCGGCTACAGAAGCTGGCCATTGGGACATGGAATGTCACCTCTCTGGTGGGGAAGGAGCCTGAGCTAGTGTGTGAGGTTGAGAGGTTCCGGCTAGAAATAGTCGGACTCACCTCAACGCATGGCTCTGGCTCTGGAACCAGTTTCCTTGAGAGGGGTTGGACACTCTTCCACTCTGGAGTTGCCCCTGGTGAGAGGCGCCGAGCAGGAGTGGGCATACTTGTTGCCCCCCATCTCGGTGCCTGTACGTTGGGGTTCACCCCGGTGAACGAGAGGGTAGCCTCCCTTCGCCTACGTGTGGGGGGACGGGCTCTGACTGTTGTTTGTGCCTATGCGCCGAACGGCAGCGCAGATTACCCACCCTTTTTGGAGTCCTTGGAGGGGGTATTGGAGGGTGCGCCTCCTGGGGACTCCCTTGTTCTGCTGGGGGACTTCAACGCTCACGTGGGCAATGACAGTGAGACCTGGAGGGGTGTGGTTGGGAGGAACGGCCCCCCTGATCTGAACCCGAGTGGTGTTCTGTTGTTGGACTTCTGTGCTCGTCATGGATTGTCCATAACAAACACCATGTTCAGGCATAAGGGTGTCCATATGTGCTCTTGGCACCAGGACACCCTAGGTCGTAGTTCAATGATCGACTTTGTTGTCGTCTCATCTGATCTGCGGCCGCATGTCCTGGACACTCGGGTGAAGAGAGGGGCGGAGCTGTCCACTGACCACTACCTGGTGGTGAGTTGGCTCCGATGGTGGGGGAGGATGCCGGTCAGACCTGGCAGACCCAAACGTATTGTGAGGGTCTGCTGGGAACGTCTGGCAGAGTCTCCCGTAAGACGGAGCTTTAACTCCCACCTCCGGGAGAGCTTTGAACACGTTCCGAGGGAGGCGGGGGACATTGAGCCCGAGTGGACCATGTTTCGCGCCTCTATTGTCGAGGCAGCTTATCGGAGTTGTGGCCGCAAGGTTGTTGGTGCCTGTCGTGGTGGCAACCCTCGAACCCGGTGGTGGACACCGGCGGTGAGGGATGCTGTCAAGCTGAAGAAGGAGTCCTATTGGGCCTTTTTAGCCTGTGGGACCCCGGAAGCAGCAGATAGGTACCGGCAGTCCAAGCGGCATGCGGCTCGGGTGGTTGCTGAGGCAAAAACTCGGGCGTGGGAGGAGTTCGGAGAGGCCATGGAGAATGACTTCCGTACGGCTTCGAGGCGATTCTGGTCCACCATCCGGCGTCTCAGGGGGGGAAAGCGGTACGCGACCAACACCATTTATGGTGGGGATGGCGTGCTGTTGACCTCAACTCGGGATGTTGTGAGTCGGTGGGCGGAATACTTCGAAGACCTCCTCAATCCTACTGGCACGTCTTCCACTGAGGAAGCGGAGCCTGGGGACTTTGGATCGGGCTCTCCAATCTCTGGTGCGGAGGTCGCCGAGGTGGTTAAAAAGCTCCGCGGTGGCAAGGCTCCGGGGGTGGATGAGATTCGTCCTGAGTTCCTTAGGGCTCTGGATGTTGTGGGGTTGTGTTGGCTTACGCGACTCTGCAATATCGCGTGGACATCGGGGGCAGTTCCCTTGGATTGGCAGACTGGGGTGGTGGTTCCCCTATTCAAAAAGGGGGACCGTAGGGTGTGTTCCAACTATAGAGGGATCACACTCTTAAGCCTCCCTGGTAAGGTCTATTCAGGGGTTCTGGAGAGGAGGGTCCGTCGGATAGTCGAACCTCGGATTCAGGAGGAGCAGTGTGGTTTTCGTCCTGGTCGTGGAACACTAGACCAGCTCTACACCCTCAACAGGGTCCTGGAGGGTGCGTGGGAGTTTGCCCAACCAGTTTACATGTGCTTTGTAGACTTGGAAAAGGCATTCGACCGCGTCCCTCGGGGGGTTCTGTGGCGGGTACTCCGGGAGTATGGGGTACCAGGCCCATTGATATGGGCTGTTAGGTCCCTGTACGACCGGTGTCAGAGCTTGGTCCGCATTGCCGGTAGTAAGTCAGGCTCGTTTCCGGTGAGAGTTGGACTCCGCCAAGGTTGCCCTTTGTCACCGATTCTGTTTATAACTTTTATGGACAGAATTTCTAGGCGCAGCCAAGGTGTTGAGAGGATCCGTTTTGGTGGCCTTAGAATCGCTTCTCTGTTTTTTGCAGATGATGTGGTCCTATTGGCTTCATCAGCTCGTGATCTACAGCTTTCACTGGAGCGGTTTGCAGCTGAATGCGATGCGGCCGGGATGAGGATCAGTTCCTCCAAATCCGAGGCCATGGTCTTGAGCCGGAAAAGGGTAGCGTGCCCTCTCCGGGTCGGGGAGGAGGTCCTGCCCCAAGTGGAGGAGTTTAAGTATCTCGGGATCTTGTTCACGAATGAGGGAAAACTGGAGCGTGAGATCGATAGGCGGATAGGTGCAGCGTCCGCAGTGAAGCGGGCGCTGTACCGGTCTGTCGTGGTGAAGAGAGAGCTGAGTCAAAAGGCAAAGCTCTCAATTTACCGATCGATCTACGTTCCCACCCTCATCTATGGTCATGAGCTTTGGGTTATGACCGAAAGAACAAGATCTCGGATACAAGCGGCTGAAATGAGTTTTCTCCGCAGGGTGGCTGGACTCTCCCTTAGAGATAGGGTGAGAAGCTCAGTCATCCGGGAGGGACTCGGAGTAGAGCCGCTGCTTCTCCACATCGAGAGGAGCCAGTTGAGGTGGCTCGGGCATCTGGTTAGGATGCCTCCTGGACGCCTCCCTGGTGAGGTGTTCCGGGCATGTCCCACCGGGAGGAGACCCAGAGGAAGACCCAGGATACGCTGGAGGGACTATGTTTCTCGGCTGGCCTGGGAACGCCTTGGGATTCCCCCAGAGGAGCTGCTCCAAGTGGCTGGGGAGAGGGAAGTCTGGGCCTCCCTACTTAGGCTGCTACCCCCGCGACCCGATCCCGGATAAGCGGAAGAAAATGGATGGATGGATGGAGTATTTTACTTGTCATGATGACAAGAGAGGCACTGCCTCCCCTGACTGAACATCACTGCTGTGGTAGTATCTGAGAGTCGTCTTTAACACACACTGGGAGTGCTAACACAACTTGTGATATCCCATAATTGTCCATGCAATTTCAAGCTTTGACCAAAAAGGCTTTAACTCTGATATGAAGAGTGATTCACATTTCTTCATACATTGCTAGCCCTTTTTTCTTCTTCTTCTTGTTAGAGTTATCTTGAAATCAATATTTTCATACTAATGTAGGTAATTTGATCACATCTGCCACTCGGGAATGAGCATAATGCAGCCAAAGTTTATGTAAGTGCTCTTTTACAACATAAAATCTAGTTGATCAGACTAATGTGAATGTCTGCCAGAGCCCCAGTGACTTCCCTTCAGCACAAATCGACTTTTTTCAGCCAAGGCCATCTTCCTAAAACTTGCACACAAGCACAAGCTTTTGACAAAGCTTTGTCAACCTTTTAAAAAAAAACTTGGTCTGAGTCATTCCCTGGAATTATTCAGGAGTCTGGCTGTACCTTACATGAGATGTTTTTATTCAGCCCTAAAGAAGATGAAACGTGATGCAAAAAAGTACTACAGTACGTGGGATGTGCTGTTTTCCTGTGCAGCCTGTCAAGAACAGCAGATGAGTTGACCTTAAGATCATGTTTTGTGTTTCTTTATCATGCTGAACTGCTTTATCACTGACAACGATGAGCCGAAGGAAGCCCTCAGACAAACGTATAACAGATAATACAAAGAGTTTGTCTTCAGGGAGCTCATCTTAAGAGCTTTGTTTTGGCTCCTAAAGGATTAGAAATATTTAATGCAGAGAAATGAGAAGTCTTGATGAAACGCGCCTCTTAGTAAAGACTATTAATGTTAGGGATACTAAATAACAAAACTGATTTACTTTCCACATTTACGTTTAGTTTTCATGCACCATATATATCAAGTTTATGTATTCACTTCGAAGTTGACTGTGTAATCTATCATCTTTGTCCAAATGTCTCAAAGGAACAATGTGCACCTGGTCCTAAAGGAAGGATAACATAATGCAGCATTTTAACAAATCAACCATCAAGTGAAATGCAGATGTTCCAACTCTGCAAGTAAACTTGAACTTTGGACTCTGATGACTTCAGAACAGACAAAAACCATGTTATAAGGCTGAGAAACCATATAGATTCTCAAGCAACACAATAAAATCTCGCTCATTTTAATGTAAAATTAACCCTGCAGCTTTTAGTTCAGGCAGTTTGAACAATTTGTTCACAAAAATTAAAATGGTCTCTGATTTAAACAGTGATTTGCTGCAAATCCAAGCTGTAAAATGATGTTCTTGCATTTATTAATCTTCAGTCACAGAAAAAAGGCAAGCAACAAACCAATCTCATATTTCAATTTAAGAGTAAAAGTAATTTATTCAGATCTCACTGAAAGGAACTTGGTTATTACAACAACAGCATCCAAACGTTTGAACAGAAAATGTAAAAAAAAAAAAAAGAGTGATGGACTGCTAAAAAAAATTTTTTTTTAGAAAAACAAAAAGTCTTTGACAAAATAATTAATTCAACCTTTATTTAGGCAGGTTAATCCCATTGAGCCTCGAGGACTCATTTACAAGAGAGACCTGGAAAAATAAAGTGTGAAATATCTTTGTTGCACGAACAGAAAGAGAAAAACAAATCAAAGTTTGATTCATTCAAATGATAATAATGATGCCCTAAATGGTTAAACTTAATTTTATGTTTGATTTGATTCAATTTTCTGTTGTTCAATGAAAACTACATTTCATGACTGATTTTAAACTAAAATAAATTAAATAATAAACAGCTTGATTAATTTAACAAAGGTATCAAACCCTCTCAGACAGTAATTGATCTGAAAGAGCCCGTCCTGATTGTTTCCATCAGCAGCAGAACGTCAGGAGTGGGGGCCGACGCCACACTTCTCGGTCAAGTTGGAGGAGGCCTGACAAGCACTGCACCTCCCGTGTGTCCGATCTCTGGAGAGGAGAACCCTATCCCTCCTTCCCTCTCCCTCCCCCATGCTTGGACGAGTGTGCGCGGTGCACCATGAGGGTGTGATTTCACTGTTGGACTTGGCAGCCCTCAGCAAAACTGTCGGCTGCGGAAGGAGAGCCCGCTGGACTCAGAAATAAAACTTTAAAGATCTACAGATAATTCGTATTTACATTTTTCATGTTAGATTAAAGTAGGTTCACATTTTGTGATGTGGAACACTTTTCATATTTACATAGACACTTATTTTTAATTATTATTCTTTCGGCTGCTCCCTTCTTCAGGGGTCGCCACAGTGAACTAACTCACAAGAAGGCTTGGTAATTGTTTTTAGGCCAGATGCCCTTCCTGACACAACCTCCGAGCTACCACAGCTTCTGTGTGGAGCAGAGAGCTGCTATCTAGAGCGCCCAGGGGAGCAGATGGTGGGGGTATAGGGGTCTTGCTCAAGGACTCAGAGTTGATGTTGGTCTGGGAGTCAAACCGGCGACCTTTCCATCACAGGCTCTCCTATTCTAACCTCTGCGCCACCACTCCCACCAAATAGACACACTTTGTAACAAGTATTTTTATTTGCCAAAATATTTATCTTGTTCTGCCATCTTCTCTTGTTTTATTTTCACATTGAAGTCATTAATAAAAAAGGGGTCATGCTGTTAATGTTTACATGTTTACTTTTAATTCTGTGTTTTTCTTATCGCTCATTACTTTTAAAGGGTTGTCTTTAGTGTGTATTTAAAAGTGGATGTCTCTTTGACAGGAAACTTGTAGAAAAATAAGATGTATTATTACGCTGGTGAAGATTCTCAGGAAATAAAAAAGAAATTCCAGCTCTTTCTGTCTTGAACTTTTTTTGGATGTATTATTTAAGGTGGGCCTTATTGCTTGAACACATCAGCTGCAAAACAAATAGCTTACGGTAATTGAATTTTTTTTTTATTGCCCATATCCTTTGTTCCCTTTCAGTCGGTCTCTCGGTGCAACACGATTGCTATGGGAATCAGCGCCCCCGCGCGGTTACCTGAAGTAATACCCTCACGCCTTTACGGCTACGGCGTCAGCGTCGCGCCAGAGGCCCCGCCCTCTGGACATTTAAGCGGCTGACGCCCATCCATCTTCCTCTTTTTCCCCTTCACCTCGCTAAACCTGAAACACTCTTCTCGGATCTCTCTGTATCTTCATCGCTCGACCAGAGGTGAGCTCGCTCCCTACACAGAGCATACAGAGAATCTTCTACTGCGGACTGCTGGGCTGGCGAAAGCTGGTCCGGCACATTTTTCCTTCACACCGAAGTTTTCTTCTCCTCTCTCCACAGACCGCTTCGCTCGACGGCGCTGACTGCGCGACACCGCTACCCTGCTAACAACTAGCAGGCTAGCCGGCGAAAGCGACACGAGGAAGGAGACGTCTCCGGACGACGTTAGCACTGCTAACGGGCTTAACTCTTCTCAGCCACGGCTCCCGAGAAGGTAATGCGAAAACCCAAAAGTCAAAGAAGACCAGCAGGCCAGCGAGCCCCAGCTCCCGTGCCTTTTTCTCTTCTGCTTTTCTACTGCTCGGTTAGCGAACGCTAACTGCGAGGCATGCTACCTGCTAAGCTAACGAAGCTAACAGGCCAGCAGCCCCGAGCAGCTCGGCGAGAGGACGTCCTCGGACGAGGAACTCTGGCAGGTCGTGAGCTCCGGCTCCCGAACCTGCTTCAGCGGATCTGGATACCCCCCTTTTCAGCAGCGGACACCCACGAGGCCTGTCCGGTCTGCTCAGGGATGCTACACGCAAGGACTCTCGAAGCTTTTCTCGCGGATGACCCCGGAGAAAGGAGAGTGGAAATGGAATAACTCTGTTGCTATCTGGATAGCTCCCACGGTTAGCATGGCTAACCAAGGGCACCCACGACAACACGTGGCGGAAGACAGCGCTGCTAACACGATTAGCGCGGCTACGAGCGGACAACGAAGGACTCCATCATGAGGTATGTGAAAATGCTTGGCCTAGCTTGCTAGCTAACCTTCTCATATTTTGCCTTTTCCGCTATCCTGTCCGGCCGAATCGACGGTAGATTTCATCGCATAACTAAGTGTTTTTTACCGATGCTACATTGCTCGAGGGCCCGTCTTAGTACCGCTAGCGGGCTCACGAGTCTCTCTGTCCAGCATAGTCCAGGAGGAGGATTTTCAGCTACCTGTTCAGCTGCGCTACCTGGTAGTTTTCCTATACCTACGACGAAACATCGATGACGCTGAGAGCTTATCCACCCATGAGGCTATGGATGACTCTCTGACGTTAACCATCTCAGGGCCCGAGGGGCCCTGGCGGGATGGACAAGGACAAGTGGCCTCGGTATCGCAGGCCCACCAGGCAGAAAAGCTACAGGAGCTGCAAGGGGCCACCAGCAAAAGAAGAGGAAAGTCTGAGATGCCCCTGCACCATTACAGGCGCTCTCACTCACAGAAGGAGAGAAAATGCCGAATTTTTACCACCAGTTTCTGTGTTTTTAAGGAACACAGACTAGCTGGTTCGGAACGTTTAAACACACAAGAACACTCAGACCCTTGTGTAATAAAGAGAAATTGCCATCCACACACGACAATAAAATCTCAGACTACTGAATGTGTCCTGGTCCCAAAATGGGAACAGGGCCTCAGGTTTGCCCGCTCACGCAGTACGGGAACCTGACCTTTTGAGCCCAGACTTCACTTGTAAAATGCTACAAGGAGCTGGTGGTATGTGTGTGCGCACTAAACAATAACTCGTCTACTGTATGTGTAATGAAAAACAAACACTGTTTCATGCATATACAAGAATGAAAGTACCAGAGCACAGACTGCCCTGGTTCTTGACTCACCACTTTGGTGAAACACAACCTACTAGGTCAGATTACGAACCGCAGTGGGACACACAAGTTTTGCCTGAGACAGTCAGATCTCGCGATGTCTTCTGCTGGGCAGACCAGCCTGCTCCAGAGTACGTGAGAGGGGTCGAAGGCCACCCCTTCTGCACTCAAACATGAAGCAAGCAGTGGCTAGACATCCTTCCCAGGCTCATTGTGCACGCGCAGACCTGGAGGGTGTGTCTGACAAATGAACGGGTCATCACAATGGATGGGTTGTGGGCTAAAGTTCTTCCTGGTGCCCAAAAGAGATGAATCCCTGAGACCGGCCCCAGATCTCAGGACTCTGGGCAAGAAAACAAGAAATTTTCAAGTTCAAAATGTTGACACTGCGGCAGGTCCCCCAGTCCGTGAGACCTGGAGACTACGCATGTACGGTGTATTTGAAAGACGCCTGTTTCCATGTGGGCGTCTGGAGGAGGCACAGGAAATTCCTCCGGTTTGCTTTCGAAGGGAAAGCTTATAAATACAAAGTCTTACCCTTCGGTTTGAAGACTGCTCCTCGTACATTTACTAAATGTCTGGATGCAGCCCTGACCCCTCTTAGGAATCAAGGAGTCAGGATTATGAACTACCTGGATGACCTCCTGTTTTTGGCTGGAAGCAGGCCCAGTCACACTCCTGGGTGATCTCTCACCTGGAGTCTCTCGGATTTTTCATAAACCCACAAAGGAGTGACCTGACCCCATCACGGATTACCGTATTTCTGGGAGTGCAGGTCTACACCATCCGGTACAAGGCATGGCTCTCAGAGGAACGTGCTTCCTCGATTCGCCGTTGCCTGGCAAAAGTTTAAACTGAATCAACGGATTCCCCTGTAAGCATGCCAACGCCTTTTAGGCCTCTTGGCGGAAGCCATACCCTGTGTGCCACACGCATTGCTGAAGATGCGGGTCCTGCATACATGGCTAAAACAACAAAAACAACCTGCCCCCGTCTGGGTGAGCAGAAAAATTTAAAATCATTTCAAAGTGCCTGAGGGCCCCGGAACCTTGGGGGGACCTGTCTGTGTTCACGGAAGGGGTCCCGTAAGGTAAGGTGTCATCCCGTGTGATCATCACGACGGACACCTCAGAAACAGGATGAAGAGGCAGTCTGCAGAAATCAGAATGCCCAAGGCTTCTGGAATGAGCAGGAAGCAAGATTGTACCTCAACTTCCTGGAGTTGTTGGACTTATTCCTGTCAGCAAAATACTTCTTTGGTAAAGGTCTGATGGCGGGACAGCACGTCCTGGCATAATCAGATAACAAAACCACGCTGTCCTTCAGTGACTGGGAAGGGGGGATGAGATCCCACGTCCTCCTTAGCCTGACATAGAGGATGCTCACTTGGTACGCTCCAGGATTATTGTCGCTCAGGGCGACTCAGGTTCCGAGTGAACTGAGTTACGGAGCGAATGCCCTTTCAAGAGGGTTTCTTTTGGAATCGGAATAAGACTGAACCCACGAGTCGTGGATCAGGTCTGGTCACGGTTTGGAAGAACCTTGTTGGGCTTGTCCCCATGCGGAGCCAGCTCACAATGTGACCTCTACTTCTCAATGTTCAGGGATACCATGGCAGTTGCCTTCTTACAGAGACCTGCTGACTCAGGCACGTGGGCAGCTTCTACACCCACGTCTGGAGCTGTGGCAGCCTTCAGCCTGGCCACTGAAGGGAATGGCTGAGGGCCTAAGGCCTGATTGTCTTTGTTCCAACAACAACAGCATACACTTGGTGTTTATGTTTACTTGGGAGACGCTTCAGTGGAAGGGTTCCTCTCTCCTCTGACAGTTCTCCAACATCAGGATGGGCCTCTTTGACAGTCCTAGTAGTTGTCTGTTCATGAAACAGATGTGGGACTTGTGCGTACCCCTTGTACATACATTTTCCCCCTGGGGACCTGGAAGGTTACCCTGTGCTTGAACTGGGTTTTCTACCTCCACATTTCCATCTGATTGCCAGTGGCGTGACGGGTCCCTTGCTCTTTTCCTCTTGCTTCTCAAGATTTCCAGGGAAAAAGGGGGATAATGAGTAATCACACTAGCAAAGGACACTTATGCTGTCTCTAGCTGGTGTTTTCATCTATGTGTCCAGTGGTAACATCAGGACGATGTTTCTACCAGTGACGTGCGGTCAGGGGCGGCAAGTGAGGCCACGCCTCCCCTGTCATTATGGAAAGAAAAATAAATTAATTGAAAAAATAAATGTAATTATTGTCTTTATCCTTGTACTATAAACTTATTTTACTATTTTTATTCAAAATCGCCGATTTTTCTTATTTAGCGTTCAAATACTGAGATGAGACGTGCAGACGTGCGCAGAGAGGCACCGGCTGCTTCACTTCAGATTGCGCAATCACTCCGCTGACGTGCTGCAGCTGTGAGCGATTTGGGAAGGCAGGAAAATTCCTGCCTCTTTTATGTCGCTATTAAAATGTCCAAATACTTTTGCTATATAAACCACATTTCTATAGTTTAGCTGGTGAATATAAAGTCTCGTGATTTTGTCTAAAACTGTATCTGTGCGCTGAGCGATCTCATAAAACGGCTGTGAAGGTGTCCACACACACACACACGGCGAGCCTCTGGAGGCGGGGCTACTGAGCTCAGGGTTCTGCTCCTTCAGCCTCGCGCTGCAGGAGGAAAAGTGACAACGCAAACAGAGCAAAAAGAGTAACTTTTCACAATTTACAAATATCTAGAACATTAAACACTTAACTAAAAGTTTTAGTATTTTGTTAACAATTTAGTTTTGATCATTTTTAAACATCAGCACAGAGTTTACATTTTTAACATGATTTCCCAAAACATTCCACAATTCAACTCCCTGTATTGAAATAAACCGTCCCTTCAAACTAGTTCTATACCTTGGCTTTGCAAAAATGTCAGTTCCCTTTAGACTGCAGCAGCTTTCTCTCTTAACAAAATACATTTGAACATTTGAGGGTTCTATTACTAACAAAATATTATAGTCCACCAAATCATTAAACTTCAGTACTTTGAGTTGTTTAAATAATATATTATATGACATTAAGGCTTTCTTGTAATAATTCTCACAGCTCTTTTCTGTAAAATAAAAATAGATTTTGTTATAGTTTAATTTAATTTATAAGTAAAAGTAAGACTAAAATAATTTTTTCTCCAAATTAAATGTGCTTTTTTGTGTGCTACAGTTTGTATATGTAAAGATTGCTGATATGAGATTTTAAACACAACCCGTTAACTGCTGCCAATCAAATGGTGAATAAACTACTCTGTAGGGTTCATGTATTATAAAAGAAGAAAATAATGCTATCCAAAGTATCCAAAGCGCTGAAGAAGCTATGGCAGACAGAAGCCAAAATGTGGAGAACATTTTTTGTCTGTTTTCTATTATACATATGAAAAAAAAAATGCACAGTGCCTCACCAGCCATGAACCTCACCGCACGTCACTGGTTTCTACATATGGCATTTTTCTTCTCAGGATGTGCTCTCTACATACCTTGTGGAGAGCGGCTGGGAAATGCCTGCCGTATTAAGGCAGATGTTCTCACGTGCATTTTGCTGAGCATTTCAAGGGCGTGAATGGATTACGTTCCCATAGCAATCGTGTTGCACCGAGAGACCGACTGAAAGGGAACTGAAAGTTATGCACCATAACTCATGTTCCCTGAAGAAGGGAACGAGGTGCAACACATCTGGCCCTTTTCAATGCTGAAAGCTCGGTGAAGTGCATTTTAGAGAAAGATGGACGGGCGTCAGCCGCTTAAATGTCCAGAGGGCGGGGCCTCTGGCGCGACGCTGACGCTGTAGCCGTTAAGGCGTGAGTGTATTACTTCAGGTAACCGCGCGGGGGTCAGTGGCGGCTGGTCATTTTATTTTATGGGGGGGCGGCATAAACTGTTGAATTTTTTAAACATGTGTAGAAGTATGCATAATTATGTTTGTAGTAAAGTAAAGTAAAAGTTTGATCATGTTTTTATTTGTATATATCAGGTGTATCCAAGCAGTAAGTCAGGCTCGTTTCCAGTGAGAGTTGGACTCCGCCAAGGTTGCCCTTTGTCACCGATTCTGTTCATAACTTTTACGGACAGAATTTTAACTTTTATGGACAGAATTTCTAGGCGCAGCCAAGGTGTTGAGAGGATCCGTTTTGGTGGCCTTAGAATCGCTTCTCTGTTTTTTGCAGATGATGTGGTCCTATTGGCTTCATCAGATCGTGATCTACAGCTTTCGCTGGAGCGGTTTGCAGCCGAGTGTGATGCGGCCGGGATGAGGATCAGTTCCTCCAAATCCGAGGCCATGGTCTTGAGCCGGAAAAGGGTAGCATGCCCTCTCCGGGTCGGGGAGGAGGTCCTGCCCCAAGTGGAGGAGTTTAAGTATCTCGGGGTCTTGTTCACGAATGAGGGAAAACTGGAGCGTGAGATCGATAGGCGGATAGGTGCAGCATCCGCAGTGAAGCGGGCGCTGTACCGGTCTGTCGTGGTGAAGAGAGAGCTGAGTCGAAAGGCAAAGCTCTCAATTTACCGATCGATCTACGTTCCCACCCTCATCTATGGTCATGAGCTTTGGGTTGTGACCGAAAGAACGAGATCTCGGATACAAGCGGCTGAAATGAGTTTTCTCCGCAGGGTGTCTGGACTCTCCCTTAGAGATAGGGTGAGAAGCTCAGTCATCCGGGAGGGACTCGGAGTAGAGCCGCTGCTTCTCCACATCGAGAGGAGCCAGTTGAGGTGGCTCGGGCATCTGGTTAGGATGCCTCCTGGACGCCTCCCTGGTGAGGTGTTCCGGGCATGTCCCACCGGGAGGAGACCCAGAGGAAGACCCAGGACACGCTGGAGGGACTATGTTTCTCGGCTGGCCTGGGAACGCCTTGGGATTCCCCCAGAGGAGCTGCTCCAAGTGGCTGGGGAGAGGGAAGTCTGGGCCTCCCTACTTAGGCTGCTACCCCCGCGACCCGACCCCGGATAAGCGGACGAAAATGGATGGATGGATGGATGGAGGTGTATCCATTTGTATAAAACTATCAGGTTCAGGTTCAGGTTCAGGTTACTTTATTTATACCCAAGGGTAAATGTGGTTTGCAGTGGTACAAAGCATACATCCATCCATGCGCACACACAAATAAAAACAGTAAAAACATTTAGTAAAAACACTTAAAAGAAACTATAAACAGATAATGTTGCACATAACAGTGTTAAGGCTCCCCAAATCATATGTAAAATGAAAAATAAAAACATTTAACCACTAAAAGCTTCAACGTTATTCCGTTTGTTCATTTCAGTAACAGCAGTGGGAACAAAGCTATTTTTAAAACGTGTTGTCCTACATTTCGGGACTAAAAACCTCCGACCAGAGGGATTATTATTAATAAAACATGGTTCATCTTCACCTTGTTTGAGGCATCAGTGTGAAAAGAGAATGGGAGTGTTCTGCTTCCACTTTTCAATTTTTGGACAACTTCTATCATATTCTGTTATCATTATTTTAGTAATACAATTAGAACTGGAACCAGAAACTGTGAGCCCGTCTATTAGAACTGGAACCAGAAAAGTTTGAACCCTGCTCCAATGCTGCGGGCCTTGCTGCCCTTCCACTTGGTCTCTTGGACACATAAAACATCTACCTTCCTTCTCTGCATCATGTCAGCCAGCTCTCTACCTTTGCCTGTCATTGTCCCCACATTTAGAGTTGCAACCCTCAGTCCTACATTCTTCACTTTCCTCTTCTCCTCTGTCTCCTGACACGTTTCCCTCCTCGTGGTCTTCTACTAACAGTAGCACAATTTCTGCTGACACCGTTTGTCAACAGCACCGGTGGCGGTCGTTGGAGGTTGTGCAGGTGGTAAGAGGAGAGACAGGTGAGGAGGAGGAGTCTGTCTCTCCTTACCTGTCTGTCTCTCCTCTTACCACCTGCACAACCCTGAGAAATCTAAAGAACTTCAAAAGTTCTAAGACCAGAAACCATAGAGGAGAAACCCAAAAATCCAGAACCAGCTGGTCCACAACATCTAAAACCAGCTGGTCCACAACATCTAAAACCAGCTGGTCCACAACATCTAAAACCAGCTGGTCCACAACATCTAAAACCAGCTGGTCCACAACATCTAAAACCAGCTGGTCCACAACATCTAAAACCAGCTGGTCCACAACATCTAAAACCAGCTGGTCCACAACATCTAAAACCAGCTGGTCCACAACATCTAAAACCAGCTGGTCCACAACATCTAAAACCAGCTGGTCCACAACATCTAAAACCAGCTGGTCCACAACATCTAAAACCAGCTGGTCCACAACATCTAAAACCAGCTGGTCCACAACATCTAAAACCAGCTGGTCCACAACATCTAAAACCAGCTGGTCCACAACATCTAAAACCAGCTGGTCCACAACATCTAAAACCAGCTGGTCCACAACATCTAAAACCAGCTGGTCCACAACATCTAAAACCAGCTGGTCCACAACATCTAAAACCAGCTGGTCCACAACATCTAAAACCAGCTGGTCCACAACATCTAAAACCAGCTGGTCCACAACATCTAAAACCAGCTGGTCCACAACATCTAAAACCAGCTGGTCCACAACATCTAAAACCAGCTGGTCCACAACATCTAAAACCAGCTGGTCCACAACATCTAAAACCAGCTGGTCCACAACATCTAAAACCAGCTGGTCCACAACATCTAAAACCAGCTGGTCCACAACATCTAAAACCAGCTGGTCCACAACATCTAAAACCAGCTGGTCCACAACATCTAAAACCAGCTGGTCCACAACATCTATAGGAGTTACTTGCAAGGGGCTTTGTTTTCATTCTCCAGATCAATACAGTGTTAAGAGTATAACACCACCAGTGACATTTATTTAGTATATACAATTATTAATATTTGATAATTTTTTATAAGCAAATTAAATAAATGTAGCCATCCCATCAGAGTCCATACTGTACAATAATAACCTGCACTGGCAGCCTAACTCCACAAACAAACAAAGAACAAAACAAACTCACTCACCAGTTGCCACTTTTAGAAACAGTCAGCTGAGCTGAAGGTTTTTATCACAAACAGACTCAGAGCCACCTAAAAGTGGAGAGGATATCAGTCAGGAATGGTAATGTGGTGGTACCGAGTGGTTCTCATTAAAATTATGCAATTTACAAGGCACACCGGTTCGTAGACCTTAGGAAAATATTTAGAACATCTGAGACACGTTTACAAATAAAACAGTTTATTAGTTTCCGTTTGTATTTATAAATACTTTTAAAATACTTTGTAAAAAGATTAAATAATTAAAGTTCTAGTCCAGACCCAGGTGTTGGCTAATTAACCACACCACTGACATGTGTTCAGGGACCGTACCCCAAACAATTTGTTGTTGAGTCCAGTGAAGCAGCCACAGACATCTGAAGATAGTCAAGTGCAGTAGTTTGGAGAACCCAAACAGTAGTCCTCCATGGAGCTAGAACAATGGTGATTTCAGTGGAGACAAAACAGTAGTGATCTTCCGTAGTCAAAGCAGCAGTGGTCCCAACTTCAGCAAAGGACCTATAAAATTCAGTCAACTAATCACCAATAGTGTCAAATTTGAAGCTGACAATGAGATGGAACTCAAACTACTCACCTGCTGACACACATGCAGACACACGCACAGGAGGAGGAGGAGGAAGTAGCAAGCTTGGTCTTCATACCATGAAAGCCAGAAAAGCACGCATGACACGATCTGTTGCTCAACAACAACCAAACCCCACACGGGTTTGAGCCATATAGTGGGAGCGTGAATAAGAAACCAAGTGCCAGAACAGGCATTGCTGCCTCCTTTTATACTTGTAAAGGATTTTAGGGGGGGTCAGTATTAAGCTGACCACTTTATCCTTAATTAATTACTTATTCAGATTGAATAGTAATTTCACTGATTATTTTCTTTTTCAGTTTACCCAATATTTCTGTGACCTTTATGATGGATAAATAAATAAAGACATTAAGTGACAGGAACGTTGATTTTAGTTTGGTATGCCAGGAGACACTACCATTTATTGAAAATAAATCAACTAAAAATAACACCATTACACTTGATTGACAGATTTCACTTGACTTGCAATTTAACACCACATCACATTTAAATTGCAACACAACAGACATAAATATAGTTGTCAATATACTTAGTCTGTGGCTCTTTAGCTTAAATATAGTTACCAGCTTAGATTGAAATAAGGAGAGATTTAAAAGGAATAGGGAGAGATTCAGAGAGGAAGTTATTTATCTTGAGTTTAACCAGATGACACTTTCCATCCGACTTCTACTAAATCCAGGTACGTTTGTAAACGCTGACTCATTACCTTGAAAACGATTAGTCTGATAAAGAGATGGCACCAGCCTTTCAGGCGTACAGAATCGTTGCAGGTCCAGCACGATGGAACCGGTTCTCGTTTATGTTTCAACGTCTCCTGGGATCCGCGTCGATCATCAGAAAATGGTGTCAGCTCCTGGTTTACTTCAAGATAACTTATTCCAGAAAGGAATAATCAAAGTTCTGAGCTTACGCTCGGTTTGAAGTAGACTCATAACAACATGTTATTAGTCTTTAACTGAATGACGTGTCCTTAGCGTGTGACTGACATTCAATCAGCTCTTTGGGAAACCTCATGTCTTGAAGTCCCCAGCATAACTGAACGTTCACCGAAGCAAACATTTTTTCTAAAAGTGTTGAGACCAGAAAACAGTCTTCTGATTGGTCAGAAGGGAAGAGAGGAGAAACAGAGACACGTCAAAGGGTTCACTTTAACATTATCAGAATTCAAGGTGAGAGTCAGAGCAGAGTGAAAATGTTTAGGAAAAACAGAGAGTACTGGAGTCATTCTCATGAAAACAACGGATTAACTGTCTTTTTCATTTCTAAACAAAACGGCCGGGTCTCTTTGACCCGAGCCTTCAACTTTCACACAGCAGTGGAAACCATGTTAGTGCAGAAGTGACACAGTTTCACTTTACAGAATAACACATCTTAAAAGCATATGTGATCATAAGACATATTGTAAATTACAACATTGCTCATGAATAAACACAGGTGATGCTCTGATTATATTTGTATTAGCACAAAATCAAAGATAGAAATAGTCTCTTTTGGTGACTATGTTCTCAGATTACAACTAATAAAATAAATTGTGTTAAAAGTCTGGTTACTGAAAGGTCAGCAAAGGTCATCACTGGAACAGTTCAAAACACATCAGTTTTGACCCTGGGTAGGTCCACTACATCTCCCCCCTTTTGGAAGTCATTGCCAGTCCTAGGGGATGAGGTCCAACACGAACGGATACCTTGAACTGTTTCTGATCTTGAAGTAATCCAGTAAGTGGAAGAAGAAAAATAAAAAATTATAATCCCACAAAGTTTTGGAAATTCCATACTGTTCGTAGGTAATCCCATTGCGGTAAGCTTTTAATCCTTTGGAAAACAAAGTCTTATAATCCATAGCGGTAAATCCACAGCAGTAATTCCACAACGATTAGTTTTGTTGATTGATCAGCAACAATTGTTTTTATAATCAGCATGTAGAGGGGATCCCTCGATTGAAGCAGAGGAGGCGACCCTTGGATGAAGGTTGAAGACCAAGCGTTGGAGCTGCAGGTCCCCACATCGAAGGTTGTTGGCTGGTTGGCTTCCAGTCAGTGCCACTCTGGTTCTATGTGTCATGCAATTATGTGGTTTTTAGGTGGGCTTATGATTGGGATTTTACATTAGGCTCTACCTATATGCACCTGGTGTGTAAGCTATCATGATTTAGATCAGCTACAATTACCAATTAAGGGGTGGATCAATTCTGTAAAATTAGAAATAGGGATCTTTACCTATAAAATTTTGGAGGACTTCTGTAACGAAGGCCTCTAATTCCAAACTATTCCTCCATTCATTACTCCCTCTAGGCATTGCGGGGACACTTCGGGCGCATTGCATGGGAAAGTTATGGACCCGAAAGCCCGAAACGGCAAGCCCGCCCCGGTCGGGCCCGCTAAAAATCGGGGACCTCTTTGGGAGCGTTCTGTGGGCCGGGGGCTTCGCGCAGAGCCCTCCGGCGTCGCTGTGGCCCCCGCGGTTAGCCCGGGAGAAAATCGTTGACTTTTGGGAAACTTGCCCCAAATGTCCCACTTACACAAAACGGACACCAGGTGGCGCATCGCTGTTCCCAAATGTCCCGTAGGACAAATGGGCATACTGCTGCCCTAATGTCCCAGGACATTAGGGGCGAATTTCATCCGAAATGTCCCGTTTCTTCCCATTCGTCCCGACCAGACACGCCCCCTCCCCTCAAATGTCCCAATTGTTCCCATTTGTCCCGACCAGTCTAATTCGCCCCTAAAGTCCCAGGGACATTCGGGAGGCATTCGACCCTAATGTCCCAAGTACTTCCCTAATATCCCATTGGACATTTGAGGCAAATTTTAATGGGGAGATTTTAGCCCCAATTGTCCCACACAATGGGACTTCCATGTCCCCGTCCCCAGTCTAAGGCTGGGACATTTGGTCAGAATTTTCCTTCCCCAAATGTCCCAGTTCTTTACCCAGGGACAGTGCACTGTGACCATGTCCCCGGACGGGACATGGTCCCTTCCGGGGACCATGGTCCCTTCCGGGGACCATGTCCCGGGACGGGAACCATGTCCCCAGAGGGGACATGGTTCTTCTTTACCCAGGGACAATGCACTGTCCCTGGGTACTCGTGGGACATTTGGTAAGAATTTTCGTTCCCCAAATGTCCCAGTTCTTTACCCAGGGACCATGTCCCCAGACGGGACATGGTCCCGTCCAGGGTCCATGGACATGGTTCTTCTTTACCCAGGGACAGTGCACTGTCCCTAGGTACTCGTGGGACATTTGGTAAGAATTTTCGTTCCCCAAATGTCCTAGTTCTTTACCCAGGGACAGTGCACTGTCCCTGGGTAAAGAGGAACCATGTCCCCGACATGGTTCTTCTTTACCCAGGGACAGTGTACTGTCCCTGGGTACTCGTGGGACATTTGGTAAGAATTTTCGTTCCCCAAATGTCCCAGTTCTTTACCCAGGGACAGTACACTGTCCCTGGGTGAAGAGGAACCATGTCCCCGGAGGGGACATGGTTCTTCTTTACCCAAGGACCATGTCCCCGGATGGGACATGGTCCCGTCCATGGTCCATGGTCCCGTCCATGGTCCATGGTCCCGTCCATGGTCCATGGTCCCGTCCATGGTTCATGGACATGGTCCCGTCCGGGAACCATTTCCCCTCTGGGGACATGGTTCTTCTTTACCCAGGGACAGTGCACTGTCCCTGGGTACTCGTGGGACATTTGGTAAGAATTTTCGTTCCCCAAATGTCCTAGTTCTTTACCCAGGGACAGTGCACTGTCCCTGGGTAAAGAGGAACCATGTCCCCGACATGGTTCTTCTTTACCCAGGGACAGTGTACTGTCCCTGGGTACTCGTGGGACATTTGGTAAGAATTTTCGTTCCCCAAATGTCCCAGTTCTTTACCCAGGGACAGTACACTGTCCCTGGGTGAAGAGGAACCATGTCCCCGGAGGGGACATGGTTCTTCTTTACCCAAGGACCATGTCCCCAGATGGGACATGGTCCCGTCCATGGTCCATGGTCCCGTCCATGGTCCATGGTCCCGTCCATGGTCCATGGTCCCGTCCATGGTTCATGGACATGGTCCCGTCCGGGAACCATTTCCCCTCTGGGGACATGGTTCTTCTTTACCCAGGGACAGTGCACTGTCCCTGGGTACTCGTGGGACATTTGGTAAGAATTTTCGTTCCCCAAATGTCCCAGTTCTTTACCCAGGGACAGTGCACTGTCCCTGGGTAAAGAGGAACCATGTCCCCGGAGGGGACATGGTTCATCTTTACCCATGGACCATGTCCCCGGACGGGACATGGTCCCGTCCATGGTCCATGGACATGGTCCCGTCCGGGGACCATGTCCCCGGAGGGGACATGGTTCTTCTTTACCCAGGGACAGTGCACTGTCCCTGGGTACTCGTGGGACATTTGGTAAGAATTTTCGTTCCCCAAATGGCCTAGTTCTTTACCCAGGGACAGTGCACTGTCCCTGGGTACTCGTGGGACATTTGGTAAGAATTTTCGTTCCCCAAATGGCCTAGTTCTTTACCCAGGGACATTGCACTGTCCCTGGGTAAAGAGGAACCATGTCCCCAGAGGGGACATGGTTCTTCTTTACCCAAGGACCATGTCCCCGGATAGGACATGGTCCCGTCCATGGTCCATGGTCCCGTCCATGGTTCATGGACATGGTCCCGTCCGGGAACCATGTCCCCAGAGGGGACATGGTTCTTCTTTACCCAGGGACAGTGCACTGTCCCTGGGTACTCGTGGGACATTTGGTAAGAATTTTCGTTCCCCAAATGGCCTAGTTCTTTACCCAGGGACAGTGCACTGTCCCTGGGTAAAGAGGAACCATGTCCCCAGAGGGGACATGGTTCTTCTTTACCCAGGGACCATGTCCCCGGAGGGGACATGGTTCTTCTTTACCCAGGGTACTCGTGGGACATTTAGTAAGAATTTTCGTTCCCCAAATGTCCTAGTTCTTTACCCAGGGACAGTGCACTGTCCCTGGGTAAAGAAGAACCATGTCCTCCGGGGGGCATGGTTCCTGTGTCGCCCCAGAAAGGAGTACAGCCACCAAACTCGCATCACGCGGGCAGGGTGATGTGCTGATCTGGTCCTGTGAGTTTCAGCCCTTTTCGAGGTTCCTAACGGGGCCTGGAGCCTTCCGAAGCAAAAAGGGCAAAAGGTCAAGGAAAGTGCGTATCGTCCCCAAACTCACAGCACGCAGTCGTGGTGATAGTCTGATCAGGACCTGTGAGTTTCAGCCCTCTGCCAGGTTCCTCAGGGCGGCTATAGCCCTCCAAAGCCAAAAGGTCACAAGGTCAAGCCAATGTATAGATGCCCGTCATTCGTAAGCTAAAGCAGCTAGGGACACCAAATTTTGGGGGTTACAGCATGGGTCTGAGCTGACGGCACCCTGAAAATTTGAAGTAGTTTACTTGTTTCTGTAAGAAGTTATAGATATTTATATCAGGGACATTTGGGGCTAAAATCACCCCATTATAATTTGCCCAAAATGTCCAGTGGGACATTTGAGACAAATTATAATGGGGATATTTTAGCCCCAATTGTCCCACACAATGGAACTTCCGTGTCCACTTTCCCAATCTAAGGCTGGGACATTTGGTCAGAATTCTCGTTCCCCAAATGTCCAGTTTCAATTTTCGATGGAGCACCAGGACCGCGGAGAGATCCAGGGTGCGGGAGATGGGTCTTAACCCAGGAAGGGTGCTTAAGTGTGGGTACGCAGGTTCGACCGGAGAGCCTGGGTCTATGCTCCAGACCGGGAGGGGGCACCGGCTGAGGTTTTACCCAGGCTTCGGTGTCCCTTCCTTGGGTTTCGGACCATCCACGCCCCCCCGTAAGCGCGGATCTTCAATACCCAGGTACGAGTGCATTCATCGGGGCTTGGGCTTTCATAAAATTGTCAGTTTTTTTTCTCTCAGATGCAAGGATCATGGAGAAAAATGCACTTTTGTGTTCGGGCACATCTGGGACAATTGGTCCGAATTCTCGTTCCCCAAATGTCCAGTTTCAATTCTCGATGGAGCACCAGGACCGCGGAGAGATCCAGGGCGCGGGAGGTGGGTCTTAACCCAGGGAAGGGTGCTTAAGTGTGGGTACGCGGGTTCGACCGGAGAGCCTGGGACTACCAGGACATTTACGCTAAATATCCGTTCCCCAAATGTCCCATTTTGGACACTTGGGTCTGCCCTGGGTGTACTCGTGGGACATTTGGTCCGAATTCTCGTTCCCCAAACGTCCCTGTTTAAATTCTCGATGGAGCACCAGGACCGCGGAGAGATCCAGGGTGCGGGAGGTGGGTCTTAACCCAGGGAAGGGTGCTTAAGTGTGGGTACGCGGGTTCGACCGGAGAGCCTGGTTCTATGCTCCAGGTCGGGAGGGGGCATCGGCTGGGGCTTTACACAGCCATAGGGGTCCATTCTGGGGTACTACCGGGACATTTAGGCAAAATATCTGTTCCCTAAATGTCCCATTTTGAACACTTTATCCATAACTGGAGCTTTAGGGATATATGGTCATAACGCATGGGGACATAAGGGTCTGCCTTGGGGGTACTCGTGGGACATTTGGTCAGAATGTTTGTTCCCCAAATGTCCCACATGGTTCCTCTTTACCCAGGGACACTGCAATGTCCCTGGGTAAAGAACTCTGATTTATGCTTTTCCTCCAACCTCACTGTTGCCAGCGGTCCTGGAGAGAGTGAGGGAGGAAAAGTTGTCAATGATCCTGATCGCTCCAGAGCGCCTGAACGCACCATGGTTTCCGGTGCTGCAACAGCTGACGGTGAGATCATGGAGGCTTCCCATGAGAGACGACGCTCTCCTACAAGCAGGAGGAGCAATAAAGAGTTTCCCTGTGGTAGGTCAACATCTACTGGCTTGGTTACTGAACGTAAACGCTTAGAAAACCTTGGGTTTTCTGAGGACGTTATCAAAACTATACAAGGATCACGTGCTCATTCCACTACGACTGTTTATGCTTCAAAATGGTCTGCTTTTCAGAAATGGTGCCTAGATAGAAGTGTGGATCCTTCTTCATGCTCTCTAAGCTCCATCTTGTCCTTCCTACAGCTGCTGCTAGACAGGAATCTGGCTTTTAGTACGATAAAAATCTATGCGGCTGCTATATCATCTTGTCATGAAGGTTTTAATGACAGGACAGTGTTTAGTCATCTCATGATGAAACGTTTTCTGAGGGGTGCACGTCGTTTGAGGCCAGTCTCTCGTTCACTGGCCCCTCAGTGGGACTTAATTACTGTACTAAGTGCATTAATTAAGGAACCTTTTGAACCAATTGACAAAATTTCTCTGAAATTTTTGTCTTTTAAAACAGCGCTACTGCTGGCGTTAACATCAGCAAAGAGAGTAAGTGATATGGCAGGCCTGTCGGTCTCTCCTTCCCTTTTAAAGATCCAAGGGGATGGAAGCTCAGCAGAGCTTCGGCCGAATCCTGCTTTCATCCCTAAGATCATAACAACGGCTTTTAGGTCCCGTATCGTCACTCTTGACGGGTTCTATCTCCCTCCTCATGGTAATGAAGAGGAGAAACGGCTGCATCTGCTCTGCCCAGTCAGAGCACTTAAATGTTATGTAGCTCGCACAGCAGAGGTGCGTAAATCTGAAAGATTGTTTGTACATTTCAGGAAACAATCTCAGGGTCAACCTTTGACCTCTCAGAGGCTGTCACACTGGTTGTGTGAGGCCATCTCACAGGCCTATACCTCCTCTGGCCTTCAGCCTCCTGATGGTATTAAAGGTCACTCCACCAGAGCGATGGCGGCTTCAGCAGCCCTTAACAAGGGCCTCTCTGTACAGGATATCTGTTCTGCCGCATCGTGGTCGTCACCTACACCTTTTGTTCGTTTCTATTTACAGGATGTATCCAGTTCCTCTCTGACACATCCTGTTCTTAGGACCATGGCGGAGTGATTGTTCTTTTTCAAACATCAATAAATATTGATGAATTGACACAGTTTGCCTCTGTCTTTATTGAAGGGTATTGTTTTTGGTCAAAACTTCCTTCAATCAGGTTAAACTTGATTATATCCTGGTCTGTTCTGAATAAATCTAATTCAGCCAGTCGAGGTCTTAAGGTTGCTCACCTGTTATTATGCACCTTGGTGCATCATTGCTGTTGAGGTGTTGACGGGTGTCAAGGTATGTTGGTTCTATCAGACCCAGTGAGGCATGGACTACATCTTGCTCCGCCTTAACCCAACAAAGCGAAGCTTTTAAAGGGCGATTGCTTACACGAAATAGAACGTTGGTTACGTACTGTAACCTTAGATTCTATGAGTGTAAGCTGAGCCCTTTAAAACGGGGGCCTCCCTGGTTCTTATATGACAGAAGAAAAAAGTATTGTCTTGGGAACAGAGTAACGGTCCAGGGGCAATTTATACTGGACCTCAGGGCGGGCCCACAGCAGGTGGGCGTGGACTACAAGTCTTCAATGTTGGCGCGAAGCGCGAGGGATAAACCCAACAAAGCGAAGCTTTTTAAAGGGTTCAGCTTACACTCATAGAATCTAAGGTTACAGTACGTAACCAACGTTTTGCGCCTTGTACAATATTAAGAGTATGTTGTAGTCAACCAGATCATAAAATTTCAGTAATTTTAATTTGCTAAACAAAACATTTGATGGATGGTAATAATTCTTTCTGGTGATGATCCTTATTGCTCTTTTCTGTAAAATAAAAATGGGCTTGGTTATAGTTTTGCACGCTGTACCCCAAACCTCAACGCAATAAATGAAATGCGGGATTATTATTGCATTGTACAGCAAATGCATTGCTTTAACATTTAATAAATCTTTAACTCTATACAACACTGCAATAGATCTTGATAGTTTAGTTTTTACAGAATTTATGTGATGTTTCCATGACAACTTATCATCAATAATTACACCCAAAAACTTCACTTCCCTTACCCTACATATCTCAGAGCCATTAATCTTAAATCTTAAAAGTCAAATCAGCTGGATTTAAAATGTAGTTTCGCTACATGTTTTGACCTTCTGCAAATGGCGGCCACAGATGTGTGAACGGACGGACTTTTAACAAGATGAACACGGTAAAAACAATTATTTGTCTGCTGAAAAGCAAAGATGTGTCTTAGCTTAACCTTTCCTTAATAAATGCACGTAATTAAATCAGCTGGATTTAAAAAGTAGTTTCGCTACGTGTTTTGACCTTCTGCAAATGGCGGCCACAGATGCGCGCGGACGGACTTTTAACAAGATTAACACGGTAAAAACAATTGTTTGTCTGCTGAAAAGCAAAGATGTTTCTTAGCTTAACCTTTCCTTAATAAAGGCACGTACCGTATTCGTCGGTCTATAACACGCAGGTTTTTTTGCTCATTTGAATGTCCTGCGTGTTAAACACCGAAGCGTATCATTTATGGATTTTTTTTCCATATTTTTAGACCCATTTTTCGCTCTGATTCGCCGTTTTTCATTTTGGCCAAAAAATGGTGCAGTACCACTTTTGTCCGCTAGGGAGATACTTCCAGATCGTTTCTAGCTCATGTGTCCGAAAAAAGCCTCCTCTGGTCGGACTGACTCTGTCGCTGCCCACCTCCTGCTAGCTGCATTTAGCTGTGAGGTTCGCTGTTTTTGTTAGCAAGATACCGTAACTCATAAACCACACCGCAGATTTTTAAATCCAGCTGATTTCACATTTGGTTAACCTCAGGAACCCTTATGTTATAATGTCAGCTAAGAAATATATGTTTTTTTAAGCGTTTATTTAGCTAAATTTAAAGAAAGAAAGTGTCCGACCCGCGTGCATGCAAATCGGCGAACTACTTTTTAAAATCCAGCTGATTTGAACATTTCGTGAATTGGTTAAGCTCAGGAGCCCGTGTGCTATAATGTCAGCTAAGAAATATAATTTTTTAAGTGTTTATTTAGCTAAATTTAAAGAAAGAAAGCGTCCGACCCGCGTGCATGCAAATCGGCGAACTACTTTTTAAAATCCAGCTGATTTGAACATTTCGTTAGTTTGGTTAAGCTCAGGAATCCTTATGCTATTATGTCAGCTAAGAAATATATTTTTTCTTGCAAAGAAATAGTTTTTACCATGTTTTCTTGTGAAGCGCTTCGTACTGGCTCGCTTCTGTGGCCGCCATTTTAAGCAGGGCAAATGAGGAGCTGACGCGTCGCGTAATGGTGACGCATAATAGATGTGTGGTAAACACCGAAGCATATAATATACAGATTTTTCNAATAGTTTTTACCATGTTTTCTTGTGAAGCGCTTCGTACTGGCTCGCTTCTGTGGCCGCCATTTTAAGCAGGGCAAATGAGGAGCTGACGCGTCGCGTAATGGTGACGCATAATAGATGTGTGGTAAACACCGAAGCATATAATATACAGATTTTTCCAATATTTTGGCAATAATTGGACAAAGCGTGTTAAACACAGGAACGTGTTAAATACAGACGAATACGGTAATTGTCAAATCAGCTGGATTTAAAATGTAGTTTTGCCACGTGCACGCGCAGCAAGCGGATATGCTTCATTCTTCAGTCTTCCCAAACGGTCGCAAAAATATATTATAAATAAATCGAATTTTAGCTCAAACATCTCCTAAAGCTAATCAGTTGTAAAAGTCTATCCAGTGATTACTTTCTGTAAGATTCTTCAAAATCTGTGGTATGTTCATTTCACGCTCTGGTTTGGACACCACTGGGTCCAGTGCGTCCACTTGCGTGCGTGTCGAGCTTTTTTGCCGTTGAAAAGGCGTTCGGTCTGGATGTAGCATAAGTATCTCGGGGTCTTGTTCACGAATGAGGGAAAACTGGAGCATGAGATCGATAGGCGGATAGGTGCAGCATCCGCAGTGAAGCGGGCGCTGTACCGGTCTGTCGTGGTGAAGAGAGAGCTGAGTCGAAAGGCAAAGCTCTCAATTTACCGATCGATCTACGTTCCCACCCTCATCTATGGTCATGAGCTTTGGGTTGTGACCGAAAGAACGAGATCTCGGATACAAGCGGCTGAAATGAGTTTTCTCCGCAGGGTGTCTGGACTCTCCCTTAGAGATAGGGTGAGAAGCTCAGTCATCCGGGAGGGACTCGGAGTAGAGCCGCTGCTTCTCCACATCGAGAGGAGCCAGTTGAGGTGGCTCGGGCATCTGGTTAGGATGCCTCCTGGACGCCTCCCTGGTGAGGTGTTCCGGGCATGTCCCACCGGGAGGAGACCCAGAGGAAGACCCAGGACACGCTGGAGGGACTATGTTTCTCGGCTGGCCTGGGAACGCCTTGGGATTCCCCCAGAGGAGCTGCTCCATGTGGCTGGGGAGAGGGAAGTCTGGGCCTCCCTACTTAGGCCCTGTTTACACGGCGCATATTTTGAGTGGAACCGCTACTTTCTCTTTGCGTCTTTGCTTATCGCCTACACGACGCTGCTGGCCCCCCTCTTTGCATCCGATACTTTTCTGATCCAGCTCTCAGGGTGGAAGTTTTTCGCTGACCCCCCGCTGATAATGTAAACATCTCCCGCGGAGCTTTTGTTTGAACACACGCACGTAGCACGCACGCGCAGACAGCCGGCATTTTAACAATGGCGGTGGACTGGACAGTGGACACACGCACCACTTTCTGAACTATAGCTGATGGAATATATTTTGATTCTCATATTTAATTATTCTACACCTTACCTGCATCTGTGTTGGAAGAGAGCCAGCTGCCTGGATCCAGTTGTCGCTGTTAACGAGGCAGTCGGACATTTCACGTGTCACGCTGCACTATAACATACTAAATGTGCTATATAATAAATAAATAAAATAAATGTCACATTTTTGTCATCTGTGTATGTTTCCCATACAAGACGAAATTCGTCTCTGCATTTAACCCAACCACCACCAGGTGGTGCAGTGAACAGCCATAGAAAGCGCCCGGGGAGCTGGGGAAATAGGTTTGCACTCATAGACACCCCAAGGTGTGTAATGGGCGGGGTTTGAACCTGTGTCCTTCGGGTCCCAAGTCGGCAGCCCGGCCTCTACACCATCTTGGCCCCTGTGTATGTTTCCCATACAAGACGAAATTCGTTTCTGCATTTAACCCAACCACCAGGTGGTGCAGTGAGCAGCCATAGAAAGTGCCCGGGGAGCTGGGGAAATAGGTGTGCACTCATAGACACCCCAAGGTGTGACAGTTTAACAATAATAAACAGTATTTATGTTAGCGTGGGAGATATTTAAATTTATCTGAGCTAAATGAAGCTATCTGGACTCGTAACGTCATGCCTAACATGCTACTGAAAATGAAGACACCAGGTTGATTTTTAATTTATTTATTTATTCAACACCAAAAACTGTATGTCACAAACACTGAGAATTAAATTGAACACTTTTAAAAACACGTTAACCGAACTTTAATGAACTGGACTCTGTTGTTTTCATCCTGGTGGAAACTGGACCCACATCCGAACCGCCGGTCCGCTTCGTGGAACAGCTTCGACCTCGCAGGAAAAAAATAAAAATAAAACCTCAGTTGGTTGTTCTGTGATCGAACTAAACACAAGGAAACATTATTAAGAACATTGTTTACCTTGTAGCGCTGCTGGAAATCAGCTGATTCTCACGGACTAAAGTCAGACATGTTGACGCGGTTCCGGTCCAGTCAGCAACTGGTGTGCAGCTTGTTAGATGAAGCGGTCCCACTTGGTGTCAAATCTGTTGACTCTTATCCAAATTCCAGCTTTAACTTGTTGTTAACTTGTTGACAACAACTTGTAGTTAGCTGAACTTTTAGCCAGAGAGGAAAGCAGACGAGGCAGGCTGCCTCGTCTGCTCTGTTTACCTCAGGCAGCACGCATGCGCAGTAGTGAAGGTTCCAAAAATCACAGCGCCATCTAATGGCCCAGCATGGTAACTACAGTGAAGTCATGAGGACGGGGGGGGGGGGGGGAGAGAGTCGTATCCACAGAATTTGCCCGTGTCAACGCAAAACTTTTAACCTAATTAACATACCCAAAAGTTCCGTTTCCCCCACACAGTGTCCGTGTAAACAGGGCCTTAGGCTGCTACCCCCGCAACCCGACCCCGGATAAGCGGAAGAAAATGGATGGATATATCTATATATCTATATATAGATACTGTATATATATAGATATGTATATATTGCTGTTTCTGTTTTAAGCGCTTTATAAATAAAATGGTATGGTATTTACAAGAGAGACCTGTAATAATTTAAATTACTATTTTAGAGAGCAGTGAATTATAGCAGCTCCGATTGTGTCAAGACCCCCCCCCACCCCACCCCTCACAACCAGTGATGGCATAGTTACATTGAAAAAGTAACTTAGTTAAGTTACTGATTAGTCTTTGGGAAAAGTAACTTAGTTAAGTTACTGATTACTTGATTTGGAAAGTAACTAAGTTAGATTACTAAGTTACTTTAGTTACTTTCAGCAGCTGCTGACAAGAACCCTCTCTGTCACAATACATAAAAAATGTAAATGTATTAATAAAATAATTACTAATAAAAATATTCAAAAACAAAATGGTCTTTCTTGACTTCATTAAACATAAATACTTGTTTTTATGAAACATAAAAGTCTGAGGTCATTAAACAAATACTTTTTATAAAAAATAAGGCAATATTTCTTGATATATCATCATAAATGAAGGTTGAATGAATAAAGGAATACTTGCTTTATATAAAAAATAGTGTCTTCTTGACTTCACTAAACAAATAATATTTTTACAAAAAAGTATTTCTGTAAATACTTTTTAAAATAAATAATATAATAAAGACAGTCTTTTAACATCAAAATCAGAGTTTTTTATTTTTATTTTAGAAAACTGTGTACACATGGGTCTTAGTTACATCCAAACAAACATATAAATTGTAAAAGAAAAACAGAAATACGTTCTAAGATATGAATTAAGAAATACTCTAAACTAAGAATACACTAAGCACTAATAGTACAAAAACAATATGCTGAACAACTGCAGTATATATTGAAGGAGATATTTCGACGGTGTTCGAAATGACCAGGCTCTCATGTAAGAAAAGATCAAGATTTATTTGGATCAACACAGGTTACAGGTTAACAGAGTTACAGCATAAACAATCATTTGTGCACAAATTATTGTGAGCCATATAGAGCACCGACCTGTCCGACGCGCTGTTCTCAAAAAGTGCTCAAGATGTCTGTCCCTTCTTGGCAGTATAAAGTGCAGCTTTGGGCTTTTCTCGTTTCTCATTGGCTTAGGGCCTGATAAGGAGCCTTGGAGCTCCCTTGTTTATCTGTTTTACGGCCTTGGAGATTTTATGGCTGGTACTGAGGTCTACTCTGAAAACCAGCTCGCTCCTTTGTTCAGCATGTTTAAAATTGTCAGATCCATGTGTTTAGTGTATTATCTTTAATGTAAATTCCTGTAATTAATGTCCAGTTACACTAATTGATGACCAAGTGTGTGTTTGTTTTATAAGTGCTCAGCCTTAGTTTAAGAAAAGCCTGTGTCGGCCAAAGCAAACACAAAGTGCCTTTGTGCTCCCAAGAGCTGTTAACCCTCTCTTTGCTGGATCTAAAGTGTGCATTATAATGTTGTTTAATTGCATAAACATTTGTAAAACCATTGTAAATACCTTGATTATAGAGCGCTTGTTATTAGTTTCAAGTAAGATTAACATATAGAACATCTAAATGTGTGTATATTCCTTCACCCCCTCTCTTGACCTATTTTAATAGGTCACAACAACCTGCACGCCACCAGCCGGATCCCCCGAAGAGGACCCCCACCTCAACACCACAGGAAAAATACAACACACCAAATAAAATCACCCCAAAAACAAAAAAATCAACCAACTCTACGCAACCCCCATCTGACCCCAAAAGTAATCATTAACCCCACATCCAAACAACAATCACAAACCACCAAATCATAAGAGGATAACTATAATCATCAGTCCAACGGCTTCCCCCACCTGGAGTCCATCTCCTAACTCCACAGGCCCCTGGACGCAGCCAGAAACCTGAGAGTCCCTCCATCCGGCAGCGAACTGCGTCTGGCCCCTATCTGACCCCAGAATCAACCCTTCAGATTAACCCCGAACTGACTCCATCATTATACCCCAAAAACCAAATAAAAACATGAAACACCCCTCAAAACAGCAAGATCATCAGAGAATTAATGTGATTAGGACAAAAGCAACACCCAACCATTCCATACTCAAACACTCCCCACCACTACAGGTATCTGTTGTCTGCCAAATACAGGTGAGTTTGTGCGGCAGGCGACGGTGTGGACCCCGCCTGCACCAAGGGAAACGCCGTCCCAAAATCCTCCATTTCCCTGGAAGCAATCATCCTCGAGATTTTTGCCCGTGCACAAGGTGTCACGCACCCCATAAATAAGCAGAACAGAACCAGAATAGCTAGTGGCAAGGCCAAAAGCTTTACTAACACCTGATGCCATGACCCCCTCGTGAACCAAGACAGTGCATGCCACAGCCCTGTATGCGCCTCCTCCGTCTGATGCTCCTGAAGCTCTCTCAGATGGCGCAGGGCCGCTGTCACCCTGACCTGCGGATCTGCAACAGACGCATCAGGTATAAAGGTACAGCAGGTGTTATTATCAATCATCTCACACACTCCATTAACAGATGCCTTAAACAAATCCAGCAGCAATCTATGATGTAAAGACACAACATACATGGCCCACCGCTCTGCAGAGGTGGTCCCTAACGTCTGCACCGACTCATAAATGAACATCCCAAATTGGTAATCTAAAGCTTCCATGTGTAACAGGTGGTCCCCGACCTTCGATCCCGGGAAGAAGCTACGCTTCCATTCCACTGGGACCTCTGAACCCCAAGAAGACTCGAGCTGACTGACGTCAGAAGTCTTTGACCGTCCCACATAGTGAGACCCGTTACTCAAAGACACCAAGTACGACCCCTCTGTAACCGCAACCGGTGCACAGCACCCAGTCCAGTTCGCTGGCAAGGTCAGTAATACCTGATGACCACACAGCCAGGCCAAGGCCTCAACCGGATACGTCCCATTGCTGCCAGGCACACTCCTGAACTCCCTGCCCGGATGGTACACCGCTCGGCACCTCTCTTCAGGAAGTGACCCCACTACCACCTGATGTGAGTCCTGATGATGGACGCGGTGCACACAAACAGGAAACTGTCCACTGGATGGCCATTCTACAAATTGAGCTAACACCATCGGGTGTGATAATGTACTCAATTTGCACCACTTAGGCTGACATTGCAGGTGCTCCATGTAAAATCCTCTGGAGCTCATCTGCAGAACACAAAATGACAACATCCGGTCAAGAGGTTTAATCGTCAATGGCAGCTGTGATTCCTCCACAGGAAGTGGGGTGCAGATGTAAGACTCAGACCTGTGGCGGCTTCTGGCCAAGAACTGCGCATACCTGTACCAAGAGTTCCTCTGAAAGACTTCAGAAAAATTCATTGATAGATGATTCTCATCCTGTACCTGCGTCCATGCCCCCTGCGTGAGGGCATCCCTCTTGTCCCTCTGATGGGGTACAGGATGGCAACTCGGACGACCTGGTATCACACAGAAATATTCCAACAACAAAATGATGGAGACCACCGTTGCTGAGATCCCACCCCCGATCATAAATAATCTGTGATGCCCATCGGCCATGATGAATCCACGCCAGAAACCCAGCACCGTGTGAACTCTGTGAACCCGGAATGTGATGAAACAACACAAAAGCACAAGTAAAATGACCCCTTGTACAGTTAAATCAACAAACCTGAAAAGGAAGACACCTACGATGAAATTAGCATTCAAAGTTCAAACCCCAGACACATGCAAAGTTCACAAAATCTTCTTGTTTCTTTCTTTTTTTTAAACACAGGAAACACTGATTTGTACCTGTAAGAAAATGCAGTCTTCTAAAGAACACATCACACTCCCACTGAATTTAAAGCAGTACTAAGAAATAATTCAAACCCGTATTTCCTCTTATTTTTAGCTGTAAAATCGAGAAATTTAACTCCAAACCCTTGAAAATCAGACCTGTGTGTATTTGAGATGTATGTGTGAATGCATTGACCTCTAATTTTACGAAAATACTAACTAATTGACTATGACGAACAGTTAGAGTGCAGCTAATGTTAGGCAGCTAAGTCGACTCTAAGACAAAAAGTATAAATGAAGCCTAAGATGCGACACTAATTAAAGCCTAAGTATGTAATCTAACTTTTAACCTAAACTGTGTGATTCAAATGTGATATCTAAAGTTTAAATCATATAATATCAGTGATTGAGCTAACACTTGATGATTTCAAAATGCAAAAACACATACACTTGTAAAATTTCAAACACTGTTCCAGTTTTTCTGTATTGATTATGTTTCAAACTCTCCCGGTATGGGAACCACTGCTTCCTGTTCTCCTCAGATCTTTGTTGACAACTGCACTCTTCAGAAGCCACGAGGACGTTGAATCGCCACCACCCCGTTGTTTTGGGCTGCAAATCGCTATTGATTAAGCCAGGTGGGCTGTGTTCAATACCCCGTTCCCCTGGCGAGCAAAATGCCTCGACCCAAAAGGGATGGCAGGCTCCCCTCCTCTTCAGGCCCTCTTGCTGTGCTCTGCCGTTTTAAGCTGCTGGTTCTTCCCTCTCAAGGCAATAGAGCAGGCCGGCCGGACCAGGGGGAACTTACTTCCCTATCGTTCTGGTTGGCTTTTCAAAGGCAAGAACAAAGGTGCTTCTCAAGATGACTTCCCACAGCGAGAAGACAGAATGCTTCCTCACCCACTCGACCCAGAACACCTCACGGACCGATGACTTCCACGGAAAAGGAAGTGAAACGAAGCGGCAACTGAAGCCCACACCTTCTCGACCACGCCCTCTCAGATGAAGATGCAGGACAGCCGGCCTTTCGTGTGAACCTGCTCGCTCCAGATGCTGCTCCGGAGCTCTCGGCTCTGAAGCTCCGTCAGAGCTACCTCGACCTTTCGCGATGACCTCTTGGGGTTCCCTCTCCGGACCCGTCTGGCTATGCCTCTCCCTCTCTGGCGCGCTGCTGATGATGTGCGTTTCAGCAGCTCAGATGTGCTCGCCCACTTGGTGACTCTCTCTTAGGGACCCTGAGAAACACCAGGGTGTCGGTGGGCCTTCCAGCCTCGTTCAGGCCTTGTGATCTCAGGTGTCACGGTTCCAAAGGTCTGGAGATGGAAACTGGACAAACAACTATTAGTCTCACAAAGTACATTATATGTAACATTTTAACAACCCACAACCCCTATTCACAGACGCCCTCAGCCCTAATGGCCATTTGATAAAGCCCCAAGTTAATTAATTTTAGTCTGTGCACAGATTTTAGCCAATTTTGTTTCAAAAGTGTACTAACATGTTTGAGGCCTAAATTATTCCTAACCTTCACTAGATTTATATTTTGAAATATGTATCATTATCCAATCTGATTTTTCCAGGAAACCCATGACATGGAATGTAACAATTGATTAAAATATTGGGACTGTTTTTGTCGTCTTTGTTATGCCTCTTGTCAGCCAGTGAAGGTGGTACGTCAACCAGAAAATTTCTGAACTCTTTTACCGGTTCGCGCATGTCCGTACAACCAATTATTATCTCATGACCTGGTGTCCTTACGGTCGGAAATTTTCTTTATTCGCGCGACTTCCCTGTCCATTGAGGATCACGCAATGAAAGCACGGCGCATACGTGCACAAATGTTCTGATCAGAAAGTCCAAAATGTGTGTGTGCCACCAGCTGAATGAATTTCCCTTCATCTGGTGTGCACGCACCTGCGCGAGTCGCCGCTCCTCAGAATCCTCTTCTCCTCCATCTTCTGGATGGATTCACACTCCACATGCTCCACTCCAACTCCATGGTCCTGTTTTCAGCGACTCTCTTCAGGAGCCGCCACTGCCTTCTGTGTTGGGCCCACATTGTAGTTCCAATTGATGTTTCCTGATGTTCCTTTTGCTTCCAACTCAGCCAAACGGTCACGTTTTTGTTGTTTAGTAAGTCTCGGTGTGGTGGTGATGTTAAGAAGTGGTACCCTTTCTCATGTCTGCCTCACTCGTCTCCCTGTGCTGTTCACAACCCTCTCTTGTCCTCTGAATGAGCTTAGTTTGTGCTGCACCCAAAGTTCACACATAGCCCTGCCTTCGCCCTCTGCGCTGACTGTGTTCCTTTTTCCGCTTCAAACCTACCATCGCGTCCAAAACACTGATCTGTCTGAAGCCCCTTACCAAACCAGCACTATCGCTGCTCCGCTTTTCTGTCCACAAAAACCACTTTCCTCACTGACCACCACGTGCTCCTTCTGTATTTTTCATAATTTTCTTATATTTTATCCTGCAACTTTGTTCTCTCCTTGTCATCAACTTGTGCTCTCCTCATCTCTGAAAGCTTGTTCTTACTTAATTGATCTTATCTGCACTGATTAACGATCCAATTCCTGCGGCATAGCTATAATCCTGAATTTTAACGAATCTGTTGTGCACACCAGACTCCCAGAAACGCGTTCCCTCAAGGAGAACTGCCGTTATTTATCTAACCTTTAACACCCAATATGAATAATTGTGGTGACACCACTTTTACCTGTGAAAATATTCACAAACTCATTTTGCTGTGGCCCTCGGGATGAGAGCCTTGTTATTTTGTTTAAGAGCCCTCTGGAACCGGGAGGAGCAGGCAGACAGAGCTCCAAATCAGTATTAACCTAATAATTATGTGGCCTGCGGTGGCCTGTTCTATGTGTCATCATTAAATAATGCACTTTACGTTTGGACCCTGAGACTGAGGCCCCCAGTGTGACCCTCACCGATTCAAATGGGAGGCCGACGCCTTCACGGGTTGCTGGAATGAGTGACTCCTGACAGCTGTTCCACATGCTCATGCTCTGGTCGTGTGAGCTTGTCCATTGTCCAGCTTAGGTCAGCTTCAGTGTCCCGCCACTTCTTCCTGGTGGCTTTCTCTGCAGGATGCCCCAAGTCCTGACTTCACTTGATTTCACGTTGTGTTTGCTGACTTTTACATCTGTTTGTGTCCTGGACTGTTCTTTTGTTCAGGTCGTTGCCTTGAACTATGGCTGAGGAAGTTCATGGACATTCTGGTGTTTGAATAACAGTTCTGGTTTTTCTCCCTTAAACTGTCCTTGTCTTGTGTCCATTCATGAGTGAGAGGTCTTGCTCTCGCTTTCTGGCAGCTGTCGCTCTGAGTCAAAATGAACCATGTAGACGTCAACTTTATGCATTCAAATCCAATGGAGCCATCACTGTTTCCCCAATCTCCTGACAAACGAAAAGTTTCGTGCATTTTGGTTGAATCCTAGCTCATGGCAAATTACATTATGTGTGTGGTAATAAAGAAATCTGCCTGTCTCTTGCTCCGTTCCCACCAGCTTTGTGCTGTTAGGCTGTGAAAGAAAAACAAATTAATCTAACGCCCATATATTATTAAACCAAAATTCAAAAGCTATATCTGTTTCATCTGGCATTTGTTTCCAACCAAACACATCTCGCAGGGTCTGGTCTGCACAACGGTTTTTTACCTCTAATTTAAAGTCAAACACAAAATATTCTTCAATAACAACAAAAACGTTTACATCAAAAGTAAAGTTCCCTTAACCTCAACCGAAGACTGTCTCACATCCCCGTCTAGAACTCTCATGCTTGTCTAATTGGTGAATTGCTGACCTCCTAAATTTCCAAAATAAGCTTTTTTGCTCAGTGGCTGATTTCCAAATAGATGTTTTATCTCACCTCACCTTCCTCATCTTCTCTCTGACACTTCCACAACCCCTCTCTGTGGCCCCCCTTCTCTCTTCTTGGGGCCTGAACTCACTCCCTCCATCTCCTGCCTCCTGTCTTCTTCTCAACTTCCTTGTGTACTTTTCTGTCTCAACTTCCTGTTTGCTCCTTCATCCACTTGCTTTTCACTTTCTGGGTCACCTCATCCCTCTCTGTCCTCGCCTTCCTCCACATATCTCCTGATATGAATCTCTTCCATTGCTCCTCATTTCTGGCTACTCCTCTGACACCCCAAATACTTCTCTGACAACCTCATTTCCTCTGTCTGACCGACTTCCTGTTCCCTTACTTCTGTTTTCTCCCTTTCACATCCCCTTCTCTTCACAACCTTCTCATCTCCCTCAGTCTCTGCAACTTGCTTCAAACCTCCTGTAGGTGGCGACGTTTGACTGCTCTTTTCCCTGTCACCATCTGCTCTGAATTTTCTTTTAAATCTGTTTCAATCTGATTACTGTACACTGTCCGCAATTAAGAACAACTCTTCAAGGAGGTCAATCTTTTTTAGCTGTTCATCATATTTCCTAATTAATTGTTGATACTGTCTTACCGTCGTGCAATGTAGTGCTATTTCAGTTCCAATTTCATAAAGCTTTTGTTTGTGTTGTTTAAATCTGATTAGAACCAAATTAGCTAAGTTTTCTGTTGATCCGTCTGCTTCCTCAACAATTTTTGATACTAATTCACTCAACTGGTTGCACCTCTCTGTGCTTTCTATTTGTAAACGTCTGATATTTGCTCTGATTTGTAGCAACAGTTCAAGAATGTCTTTTTGTTCCTGCATTTGTTCACCCTGCATGTGCGCCATATCGCCTCCACGCAATCTCATTCACTCAAAATGTTTTATTCCACAAGCACTCACAGATGAGCTGAGCCAGAGAAACTCAGGGGCCAAGTCTGTGGAAAATCAGCCTTGCCCCTCTGTTAGACAACAGCGCCACCTGTCATTCATGCAAAAAATGGCAGCACCATTCACCACTGAAAAGAAATAAAACTTCACTTCACACTCTCTGAGTCGACACAAACAATTAATGACAATCAAATGGACACATATATACAAAGATCCCCCCTTTGACATTAATGAAACACGAAAACACAAAAGAAACGAGTAAAAAAAAAAATGCATGCAACACGGCCGAAACTCAAAACCCAATCAGCACCGCCACTCAATGAACAGGCGGGCTTCTCCTCATCTCAGACCACAACGGGCCACGTCTCCAGTGCGACTCCACCACGGCGAGTAGCAAGGTCGCCGCAGGGCACAGCTGGCAGACGTTCCTACCACGTGACCGCGATGTATTCCCGCGATACACCGCTGCACGGAGGTCCACTCTCTCCAGTGACTTCCGGTCAGTCCCGCGACGGACCGCCGGGCTTCAGTACGCTCACCAACCAAGAAACAGGCGGCACGAAGCGTCCACTCACGCAGTGACGTCACAGGGAGTCGGGGGCTCCCCTAACGTGTACGAGCAAACAGGACGTCTCGCGAGTCCAGCCACCCTGATTGAAGCGAGCGCACCCGGAAACGAACAACGCGCACGGGCCGACGAGCGAACGCCTCCCCCTCTGGACCCGTCCGAACGGAACCAGCGGCAGCGAACCCCTTGACCCAATCGAAGATGCGCGACCCCACCAAAAAACAAGTAAATGAAACACGAAAAACACACACGACGACACACGAAGGAAAAACCACGGGCACGCGCCCCCCTCCTCACGAGCACGCGGCTCTGCCCGTGAACGCGCAGCGGGGACCGTCCCGCACCAAACAAGCGTCTGTTCAAACTGTAACCCGTGTCGACAGATCAAATCAAACTTCTATTAATTAACTTTAACTTGAAGAACCAGAATTTATCACGAGTCTGGACTTCATTTGTGCGCAGTTTAATTTGTGACGTGGCCAAATAGTCGGTTTTGTTTAAAACACGGTCGACTCACCTGATTTGTCTGTCAGAGCTCCACTGCTGCACAGCTGAAGAAGAGCCACGTCGTTCCACCAAATCAGAGAGAGAGACAAGGCCATCACGTCGGGTGGTCACCATTTGAAGGAGATATTTCGACGGTGTTCGAAATGACCAGGCTCTCATGTAAAAAAGATCAAGATTTATTTGGATCAACACAGGTTACAGGTTAACAGAGTTACAGCATAAACAATCATTTGTGCACAAATTATTGTGAGCCATATAGAGCACCGACCTGTCCGACGCGCTGTTCTCAAAAAGTGCTCAAGATGTCTGTCCCTTCTTGGCAGTATAAAGTGCAGCTTTGGGCTTTTCTCGTTTCTCATTGGCTTAGGGCCTGATAAGGAGCCTTGGAGCTCCCTTGTTTATCTGTTTTACGGCCTTGGAGATTTTATGGCTGGTACTGAGGTCTACTCTGAAAACCAGCTCGCTCCTTTGTTCAGCATGTTTAAAATTGTCAGATCCATGTGTTTAGTGTATTATCTTTAATGTAAATTCCTGTAATTAATGTCCAGTTACACTAATTGATGACCAAGTGTGTGTTTGTTTTATAAGTGCTCAGCCTTAGTTTAAGAAAAGCCTGTGTCGGCCAAAGCAAACACAAAGTGCCTTTGTGCTCCCAAGAGCTGTTAACCCTCTCTTTGCTGGATCTAAAGTGTGCATTATAATGTTGTTTAATTGCATAAACATTTGTAAAACCATTGTAAATACCTTGATTATAGAGCGCTTGTTATTAGTTTCAAGTAAGATTAACATATAGAACATCTAAATGTGTGTATATTCCTTCAATATCCATACTTTTTTCTATCCATAAAGTAATAACAAAAATATATTTCTGAATCAAAGCCCCAGTTCTCACACAGGTTGAACTCTGTAAAGGGCTACATCATGCTGTGCGTTCTCCTGACACTGAATGGAGCTGTAGATGAGCTTGTTTGCGTAAATACCAGAAGAACAAAGAATGTATTTGTATGTAAATACCAGAAGACCCAGCTAAAGCTGCCACACAAGTTTCTACACAGCAGGAGGTGTGGGGGGGCTGCACCGAAGTCAAGCTTGTTGTTTTGGTCGCGGGGTGGTGGTGCGGGGGGACCTCCTGACTCGCAGCAGCTCTCTGCTTGAGGCTTGTGCTGCGACTCCAAATGTAACTGAACTGCAGTGAAAGTGGTCCTCCTCTCAGCTCCTCCGTGACAGTCAGGAGCTGTGAGCTGAGCGCCGCACTCAGCTCACAGCTCCTGACTGTCACGCACGCTGCGGTGTCAGGTTTCAGTCAGAGCAGCTGACCGAGTTTCCGTCTTTTTTTTTATCACTCCCCGGCCGAGGCGCATTGAGTAAATAAAATAAAATTACAGTACAACAGAAAATTACAAAAAAGTAACGCAAAATAATTTGGAGAAAGTAACTTTTAATCTGATTACTGGATTTTAAATAGCAACGCGTTAGATTACTAGTTACTGAAAAAAGTGGTCCGACAAGAGTAACGCGTTACTTTGTAACGCGTTAGTGACATCACTGCTCACAACACACACACAAACTTTAATGTCCGACCCGAATTTTTCTCAGCTGAATTCTGCATGTTGTTCTGCTCCAATCTCTATTACCACTGTCAGGTGCTTCAATTCTCTGTTGTCCGGCTAAGAACAATCATCCATCATTTATTTTTGATAATAAATTGGACTGTCTTTTTACCATTTTGATCCTGGTATTTTGATTAATTTTGAAACGTGATAATGTGAATAATACACGTTAGACATTTCTCTCGTTTATTAATTATTTTACTGTAAGCTTTTTTATTTATTATCTTTGAAATATGCTGGTGAAGATTCTCAGTCGTCCAGGACATGATAAATCAAAAAGGCGTTCAATACAAGATCAACTGGACTTTATTTGTAACAGAAGACGTTTCGCTTCTCATCCGAGGAGCTTTATCAATTCAATGAACCAGACTGTGTGCGCATGGAGTTATAACAGGAGTCAGGCACCAACATATTTAAATTGCAAGCTGAGGTAACACATACATGTAAATTGACAGATCACACCTTAACAGTAGGGGGTTCCCTTGAAGTCTCTGACAGAAGACACACAACTGTATGTAAATTGACAAAAAACACCTCACAGCCCAACAACAGAGGGGTGAGAAGAGAGGGGTGTGAAGGAAGCTGTCACTAGCTGTGTTTCCATCAAGGTTTCTAGATGCGCATTTTGAAGTATCGCAGCAGAAAAGCTTAATGGAAACGGCAAAATGCGAATTTACTTCCTCAAATTCGCCAAAAGGTTTATACGCTCGCTTGAGGTGGTTTTTGGGATCTTCGAAAATGAGCAGATGCGCAAAACGACAGATGGAAACAGATTTGCCGACTCAGTTCTGCCGTAGCGAACATTCACGTCATGTGACTGATCAGCTGTTTCCGCTCCGGACAACATGTAACATCGCTAAAACTAGTTGGCATGACAGAATAAATACAACTTGCCCGATAGCAACACATACCTGAAATATTCTCTCCATTTTGACGAGATGTGTGGCCGGGTTCTGTTTTCAACCGCTACTTCCTGTTTACTGTAGACATGCGTAACGCTGACGTCTGACGTAATGACGCTGACGTCTGACGTAATGACGCTGTGCGTGGCCCGGTAGATGCGATTCAAGCCAGTTGATGGAAACACTTCTGCTTCGCATTAATTTGTATTTACATATTTGCGAGATTTCAAAAATTAGCTCAAAATTCGAAATGAAAATGGATGGAAACACGGTTTATGTTAAGAGAGAAAAACCTCTTAACAGAGGAGGTCTGAGATTTCAACTTTCCAAGACTTGTAACTCAGTTTTGGGGCTAATTCCCAAACGTTTTACACCGGATGGGAGCAGAGGTGTCTTGTCTGTGAATTAGACTAGCAAAGTTTGTAACCTCTGTTGTTGGGCTGTGAGGTGTTTTTTTGTCAATTTACATACAGTTGTGTGTCTTCTGTCAGAGACTTCAAGGGAACCCCCTACTGTTAAGGTGTGATCTGTCAATTTACATGTATGTGTAACCTCAGCTTGCAATTTACATATGTTGGTGCGTGACTCCTGTTATAACTCCACGCGCACACAAGCCCTGTTTCCATCCATTTTCATTTCGAATTTTGAGCTAATTTTTGAAATCTCGCAAATATGTAAATACAAATTAATGCGAAGCAGAAGTGTTTCCATCTACTCTGCTTGTAGCGCATCTACCAAGCCACGCACAGCGTCATTACGTCAGACGTCAGCGTCATTACGTCAGACGTCAGCGTCATTACGTCAGACGTCAGCACTGCGCATGTCTACAGTAAACAGGAAGTAGCGGTTGAAAACAGAACCCGGCCACACATCTCGTCAAAATGGAGAGAATATTTCAGGTACGTGTTGCTATCGGGCAAGTTGTATTTATTCTGTCATGCCAACTAGTTTTAGCGATGTTACATGTTGTCCGGAGCGGAAACAGCTGATCAGTCACGTGACGTGAATGTTCGCTTCGGCAGCACGAGTCGGCAAATGTGTTTCCATCTGTCGTTTTGCGCATCTGCTCGGTTTCGAAGATCCCAAAAACCACCTCAAGCGAGCGTATCTACTTTTTGGCGAATTTCAGGAAGTAACTTCGCATTTTGCCGTTTCCATTAAGCTTTTCTGCTGCGATACTTCAAAATGCGCACCTAGAAACCTTGATGGAAACACGGCTACAGTCTGGTTCATTGAATTGATAAAGCTCCTCGGATGAGAAGCGAAACGTCTTCTGTTACAAATAAAGTCCAGTTGATTTTGTATTGAACGCCTTTTTGATTTATCTTTGAAATTAATGCAGGAGTTCTGACACCTTGGCAGTGGTGCGCGGAAATTTGGGCCGGTGTTGGGCAAAAAATTGATTGGCTGCCAAATGGCACCCACAGGAGCATGCATGGGAGGACTTTAACAAGATTTCAACAAGATTAGCACTTAAAAACAATTACAGTATTTGTTTGCTAGAAATTATAGTAAATGTGTGTCTCATTCTAACGTTTCCTTAATAAATGCACTTTGACTGTCAAATCAGCTGTATTTCAAAAGCCGATACGCAGAATTAAACGCATGCACGCGACCAGTTGCTGTGCAAATTTAACACAATAAACGCCTAAAAATAATTATTTATTTTCTAGAAATTATAGTAAGTGTGTGTCTCGGTTTAACGTTTGCTTAATAAATGCACTTTAATGGTCAAATCAGCTGAATTTAAAAAATGGTTTTGCTGACTCTGCTGCGGGAGCACGCAGAGGGAGGAAAAAAGGAGGATGGACGCTGCTCGTTTCTGAGAAATTTAACAGTAAAAGCACCTGAACAATTGTTTGTTTACTAAAAATTATAGCAAAGGTGTCTCTCAGTCTAACAATTGCTTAATAAATGCACTTTTTTTTTTTTTTTTTTTTCTTTCGGCTTTATTCCCTGCGTTAGGGGTCGCCACAATAAAATAAATGCACTTTCATGGTCAAATTATCTGCATTTTTCCGGGGCGTTGCAGCTGGTTTAACAGTTGGTCCAAGCAGCGAGCAGAACGAAGGTGGGGAGACCATGGCAAGCCGATTGTATCAGTAATAGCTGGTGAAGATTCTCAGTCATCCAGGACATGGAAAATTCAGAAAAATTCCAGGAAAAAAAACAAAGTGTAATAAATAAAGTCCAGTTGTATCTGTATTAACATTTTTTGAATTTGTCTTTATAGCCACGTTTACCTATTACATGATACAAAGCATGCCTTACTGCTACTACTACTCAAATGGCTGATACTAGTACCGTATTTTCTGGTATACTGTATAGGTCGCACGGGTGTATAGGTCGCACCATCCAATTATTACCAATAGATTGGAAAAATCCTTAGATAGGTCGCACCGGTGTATAGGTCGCACCTACGTTTAGCTCTGCTGCAAATGTCTGCCACAGGAAGGCGTAGCAAGGCTTTAAAGAAGATTAACATTTAAAAACAATTATTTGTTTGATAAAAATTATAGCAAATACAGTATGTGTCTGAGCTGAACTTTTCCTTAATAAATTAACGTAATTGTGAAATGAGCTGGATTTAAACATTTGTTTCGCCGAAAGTGATAACAAGCAATACTGTATATAGGTCGCACCGGTGTATAGGTCACAGGCCTTGAAAAACCATAAAAAGGTGCGACCTATACACCGGAAAATACCGGTACTGCTCTTTTTTCAATCAGAATGAATGAAAACGGTCATGTCTCAGCCAATAATTGGTTTGTAAATCCATCCATCCATTATCTTTTACCCGCTTCTTCCATTTTGGGTCACGGGGATCGCCGGTGCCCATGTCCGGCAATCACTGTGCGATGGGCGGGGTACATCCTGGACAAGTCACAAGTCCATCACAGGGCCACATGGAGACAAATGAGACAAACAACCATTCGCTCTTGCACTCCCACCTAGGGACAATTTAGAGTTGCCAATCAGCCTAACATGCATGTTTTTGGTCTGTGGGAGGAAACCAGAGTACCTGGAGAAAACCACACATGTACAGAGAGAACATGCAAACTCCACCCAGAAAGGCCCTTGGTACAGGATTTGAACCGGGAACCTGCTCGCTGAGAGGCAGCAGCTTTACCAGTTGAGCCACCGTGCTGCTGGTTTATAAATATGGGAAAAAATCCATAAATATGTCGCTTTGGCCTATAAGTTGCAGGACATGTAAATTATGCAAAAAAACTGTGACATGTAGGGAGGAAAATACGGTATTGCATTATTGATCAAACAGCTTGACAAATCTCAGGAAAAAACATGTACAGTAATATGAGATAATTTTCCTTGATAAATAAATGACCAAGTATAAAAAATGTTTCTCATTTGTTTAACTTGGTTCTCTTTATCTACTTTTAGGACTTGTGTGAAAATCTCATGATGTTTTAGGTCATTTTTATGCAGAAATTTAGAAAGTTTTAAAGGCTTCACAAACTTTCAAGCACCACTATATGTGTGAATATAAAGTTATAATTGTGCCTGATGTTTATGTTTTCAGTGTTCCCTGCAGATGTTCAGCAGATGGTGCTGTTTAAAGGAGAAGCTCCTGAAGTACAGATGCTAGGTGTGGACCAACAGGATTCAGAGACCCTCAACATAAAGGAGGAAGAGGAGGAACTGTGGACCAGTCAAGAGGGAGGGCAGTTTTGTGTGAAAAATGAGACTGATGACACCGGGTTTGCATTCACTGCTGTTCCTTGGAAGAATGAGGAAGAAGAAGAGAAACCTCTGTTTTTACAGCTTCATCAGCACCAAGTAAAAGAGGAAAATCTTCCAACCAGCAGCTCAGCTGACCAGATGAAAGCAACAACTGGTGGAGAGGACTGTGGAGAAGGAGAAACTACCAGGAACCCAGATCTAAATACTTATGGAGATGATTGCAGCTCTTCAGAGACTGAAGTCAGTGAGGATGATGAAGGTGATGAGGTGAAGGACTCTGACTCTCAGCTAAAAGACTTATCAGACTCTGGGTCAGAACCTGAAGAAGGTGACAAAGACTGGAAGGAGAGCAGAGCTCCTGAGTCAGGCGTAAACACAGTCAACAAATCTTGCAGTTCACTGAGCATGGGAAACAATTTCACAAGACGAGTCAGTCAGTGACGTCTTCAAGTTGTTTGGTTATCGAGGAATGTTTTGAAGTGGAGAAAACTGGAGGCTCAATCAAGAAAAAACAATCAACACAGAGCTCATTTAGTTGTGAAGACTGTGGAAAAATATTTAACCAAAATGTTAGTCTAAAGAAACACATGATAGTCCACAAAGCACAGAAAGCATTTGCTTGTGATCTTTGTAGACGCAGGTTTGAACGAAAGTCAGATTTAAACAGACACATGATAGTCCACACAGAACAGAAAACATTTGCTTGTGATCTTTGTGGACGCAGGTTTGGATATAAGGCACATTTAGACAAACACATGAAAGTCCACACAGGACAGAAATCATTTGTGTGTAATGTTTGTGGACGCAGGTTTAGACTGAAGTATACTTTAAACTCACACATGATAGTCCACACAGGACAGAAAACATTTGTTTGTGATGTTTGTGGATGCAGGTTTAGACTTAAGTCAAAATTAAACAAACACATGATAGTCCACACAGGACCGAAAACATTTGCTTGTGAGCTTTGTGGACACAGATTTGGACTGAAGTCAACTTTAAACAAACACATGATAGTCCACACGGGACAGAAAGCATTTGCTTGTGATCTTTGTGGATGCAGGTTTGGACAGAAGTCAATTTTAAACAAACACATGATAATCCACACAGGACAGAAAACATTTGCTTGTGATGTTTGTGGACGCAGGTTTGGAGAAAAGTCACATTTAAACCGACACATGATAGTCCACACAGGACAGAAAGCATTTGCTTGTGATCTTTGTGGACGCAGGTTTGGACGGAAGTCAAATTTAGACAGACACATGATAGTCCACACAGGACAGAAAGCATTTGCTTGTGGTCTTTGTGGAAAAGGCTATGGACAGAAGTCAAATTTAAACAAACACATGATAGTCCACACAGGACAGAAAACATTTGCTTGTGATCTTTGTGGACAAAGGTTTGGACAGAAGTTGCAGTTAAACTCACACATGATAGTCCACACAGGACAGAAAGCATTTGCTTGTGATCTTTGTGGACAAAGGTTTGGACAGAAGTCACATTTAAACACACACATGATAGTCCATACAGGACAGAAAGCATTTGCTTGTAATCTTTGTGGACAAAGGTTTGGACAGAAGTCAAATTTAAACTCACACATGATAGTCCATACAGGACAGAAAGCATTTGCTTGTGATCTTTGTGGACAAATGTTTGGACGAAAGTCAGATTTAAACAGACACATGAAAATCCACACCAGATGAAAGCAGTTTAGCTGTAAATAATAGCCCTTGCTTTGTCTTTTTTAATCTCATCTCTTATAAAATAACACATTCCTTTCAGCAATATTTTTTCTTTGTTAACAAACTTCTGATTTTTATGTTTGACCACTAGATGATGGTTCACATTTTTATTAGAGCTTCTATTAAAGTCTAGTTTAATTTACCTCAGAAGAGGTATGTCTCACTGTTGCTGAGGAGTCCTGCCTCCACAGTGGGTGACAGGTGCAAACAAGCTGCAAAGAGTTCATATGCACAGCAAACACATAAGTGATGCAAACTCCACAATAAACAACCAAAAAAAGCAGAAGAAATCTGAAATCAGAGAAAATGGATAAAGAAACACAGAACCCAAAAAAGAAAAAATGCTGCAAATACTAAACACCTAAACATCTGTGAAAAAGATGCTGCAAACTAAAAAAAAAATCAAAAGTTCAGCAGACCACTAGGGGGGCTTGTCCACCAAGTCACATGGGACCAGACCCCATGTAAATACATTTTAGCTGAACAGCCACTTTCTAAAGTCATAATATGGTACTTTCATGCAAGGGTACATAAAATGTATCAAGTAAAGAGAGGTTTTGGTAATGTAAGGAAACAAAATGTAGTCTCACGTTGTTCATCTGGCTTGTTCAGGCTGTCACTCCTTTGCTTATTGCAGCTTAGGAGTGCTTAGTGTATTTTTAGTTGATGTTTTTCTTAGTTCATATCTTAGATGTTATTGCTGTTTTTCTTTTACATTTTATTGTTGGATGTAACTGGGCCCCTGTGTACATAATCTCATTTCACCACATGTACCACATGTGGTGCGAATGACAATAAAGATTCTCTGACTCTGACTCTTAAAACATTCAATGGATTGGGGAAAAGAATTGAGAATTATAAGTACCGGTATATAATTCATCCAATATGACATTTCTCTCTTTGACATCCTCCTAAAGCACTTGGGCCAAGCCTCGTTCAGAACTGGTCCGCCTGGTGGAAGGATAGCTTCTCGGATTTTTTTTTTGGAACAATCTGCCCCGAACGTTCGACCGGCCACTTCCCTTCCTGTTTTTAATTCAATTTTAAAAACATCTGCTTTCACTGACTTTTAAAGCTCCACTGACATCATCTTTTAACTTTCCATAAAATGGCACAACATATATATATATATATATTAAGATTGACCCCTGATCGTTTCTGCTAAAACAATGTTAAATTAATTAGAATTCCTCTCGAAAATAGTTTAAAATTAGCGCCATTTTTTTAACACGATAAATAGGGATTTCCCCGTCGCAGGATGATGACGTCATAACAAGACACGTCTCTACTGCGCACCTTGAAAACAATGGAGGAGCTACAAACTCGATCCGTCCAATTTAGCCATTTAAAAGTTAATATTTTAGCGGATTGTCTTCAGAGAAGCCAAAGTTATTTCCAGTAAACAGCAGGTTATAATTTTTTTCAGCTCCTGCTGGTTTTTGGAGACTTTTCACTTCAGGACGTGAGCAGCTCTGTGAGGACTTACAGCATAGTTTCCACAGCACTGAAATGGTAATA